>JABUQX010017368.1:0-38484 GCA_015478945.1 Trachelipus rathkii | reverse complement strand
TGGGAGTAAATCCATGGTAAGCTTTTAAGTTCATCTAATTTAAGGGATATTACTTTTGTTCTAATACTAATAAGTTGAAATTCCCATTTATGTGCCCTTTGATTTATCGAAATATTAATAAAATTATTCTGAAAGGCAGGTAGGAATTTGTTTTTTAAAGTGTCAATCATTTTAGTGGTTCTATAAATAGTAGTTTTAATTTCCGACGGACATTCTAGAGATACTATTAAATCTAAATATCCTTCAATAAAATTTACTTCAACGGAGTGAAACAATATGATACCTGGCAGTATTCTCGTTTATTCATTTACGTTAGTGGAGATTGTAAGACTGCAGGTATGAGTAGTAACGCAAGCGCTTGATGTAACATTTTCATTTCAGCTGAAATGATTATTACTTTTATTTAATATGTTAGGTCGCCGTTTATTAAAAAATATATTAAAATAATTAATTAAAATGAATTCAAAATTTTAAAGCCTAAGATAATTATAAATAAAAATAAGTAAATTTTTTATTTAAAAAATTTATCTTTAAAAAATTTCGATAAATAATCATAAAACTAATTCTTGATTATATAACGTAAGGTAATTCTGATTATATTTTTATTATATTTAAGAAATAAAAAGAGAATGTATTTTATTTTCGGTTTTTATTTTTTCTTTCTTAAAATAAAAGGATTTAAAAAAAATATAAATACGTAAAATAAAATTTCGGGCGAAATTCTTTTTTATGATTTTTTAGTTTTAAAAGAATGACCGGACCCCTGGGGCAAAAAAAAATTTCCGAATTGTAAACGAACATATTAATAATAAAAATATGTATACTATAAGTCATTCATAATTTGTAAAATGTTTATGTTGTGTAATGTATTGTAATATAAAACTTAAACCTAAAGGTTATTAAAACAATAAAAATAGAATAAAATAATGATTTATAAAAATTTTGACAAATTTAAAGATTTATCTCGTTAGGAGGTAAGTAGTAGAGGGCCTATTTCCCTTCTAGTCATCTCCAAGGCCAAAAACAAACTGGAGGTCGCTGTAAACTCAGTTGAGTCAGGCAACTCCTCTGTTGTTTCTTCAGTTCTTGTTGCTTAAAGACGGAAGAGATTCATGATCTTTCTGTCTTGTCTGGCTTCTTGTAACTCGTGGCTCACATCCCTCGGACCTCTGAATTGCTGATGAGGTCTATTGTACGACGGATCTTCTCTCCGACTATCTTTTGTTCCTTCAAGGACGTTGATATATCCATGAAATGATGCTGGAGGTTTTACCACAACAATCTTTGGGAAGAATTTCATGGTGAACTTGTACGTTTCTACCCCTACAGTTTTCTTCTGCAAGTTGGTTTACCAAAGTGTCCTCTTTTACTTCTTGCAATGATCTGGGTTTTCATCTAAACTCAGAATGTCTGAAATATATGAAGTCCCTAATGTCTGAATTGGTGACAGAGACGGCCTGTACCCTTTTATTTGAGTTCTTGTATGGGGAGTAGAATTCAACATTTCACTTCCCTGTTGGGTATTAGGTTTATCTTGGTTACAAGAAGTTTGTGATTCTACAGGATTCTGTTCTTGTGCTGAATCTTCTGGTAGAATATTTGGTATGTTTTTAAAAGTAGGGGGAATCCAGGAAGAAGTGCTTGGAGATACATATTCTTGTTCATCTTCTTGCTGATCTACTTCTTCAGGTTCCACTCTCTTTGTTCTTTCTGTTGTATTTTTAGGGGAATCCAATGTTTCTTGAATAGCATCTGGATTCCAAATCTCATCATTATCAAAAGAAAAATGTGAATCTGTGATCTTTTCTACAGGAATTATTTTGACATTGTCCCGGTGAACCGGAAATAACTTTGTTGAATTTAAACATGAAAGCATAAGTTTATTAGGTTCCTTTATTTGATTTACTATAAAAGGTCCTTCAAATCTTTTATTTAATTTGGAACTTTGATCTGGCTTTTTTATAGCATTTACAAAAACATAATCGCCCACTTTTAAATTTCTTTGTGTGGCATGTTTGTGTTGTTGTTCCATAGCTTTAATAGTTTCTTTTTCTAAATTTTGCTAAATCTCTTATTGCTTCCATTCTTTCCACTACGACATCTACTTCATCTGAGATGAATTTCCTATCTTCAGATTTATTTGTAAATGGAGAGACGTAGTCAGGCATCTCGTAGGGAAGTCGTTTTATATATCCATGTAGAACAAAGTGTGGAGATGATCCAATCGATCTATTATATGATGTATTTATGGCTATTTGAGCAAAAGACAGGTATTTTGACCAGTCTCTATGATTATCTTTTACAAAATGACGGAGGAAATTTTCTATGTCCGCATTCAATCTTTCGACTACCCCGTTTTGGCTTGGCTTGTAGGGTAGGATATTAACCTTTTTTATCCTCCAAGCTTTACATAGCTCTTTGAAGGCAGCTGAGGTGAATTCTGGGGCATTGTCCGAGGCTAAAATTTCTGGGCTCGAATGCCGACATATTACTCTTTCTTGTAAAGCTTGAGCAAATTCTTGGCTTGTTCTTGATTTACAAGCGACTAATTCACAATATCGAGTCAAAACATCTCTGAAAACGAGAATGTGTTTGGCACCTGAAATAGAACAGGTGGGAAGTTTTCCTATACTATCCACGTGTACTCTAGAAAATGGAGTGTAAGGAAGAGGCCATCTGTTTATTTCTGCTTTTGGAGGCCTAGGACCTTTAACTTTAGCACAAGACACGCACTGGGAACAGTACTCCTTTACTAACTTACTCAGATGAGGAAAAACGTATCTTTCTCTAACTCGTTTTTCAGTCCTTTGCTGTCCTCCATGCCCACTTCCAAGTGAAGAATGGCAATGATCAATCACTGAATAGATCATGCTATCTGGGACCTGTATTACATAAGGTTCCTTTCTGGTTGCATAGTACAATACTTTCTTATGGAAAATATGTGGATAAGTATTGGGGTTTTCTTTAGCCCACTTTACTAATTCTTTTAATCTAGGGCAATTTTCTTGTTCCCTATTGAAAATTTCTTTCGTTAGAATAAAATCTTTTCTTGGTAGCATCGTTTCTTTTCTCCTTTAAAGAAATTAAACTTGGAGTGTAACTGGATTCCTACTCAAATAATCAGGCGGTTTGTTAGTTTTACCTGTCTTTATATTTTATAGTTGGTGAAAAGCTATTGACAAATAAATTCCAACGGGCCAGCCTACCCGTTTGTTGCTTATTCCGAAAGATAAAGCAAAGAGGTTGGTTATCAGTTAATATAGTGATGTCGTAGCCAAACACCGTATTTTTAAATTTCTGAAGTGAAAAGACAACAGCTAAACATTCCTTTTCTATGGTATCGTAGTTTAATTCACTGCCTCTTAACACTCTTGAGACGAACGATAATGGCTTTTCTTTGCCATCGTCCGACAGTTGATAAAGAACTCCTCCAATTCCATAAGCGTAGGCATCTGTACCTATAAAGAATGGTTGGTTATAATAATCTGGAAAAGTTAACTGAGGTTGAACAACCAATTTCTCTTTTAAGAGTTCAAATGCTTTTTGTTGCTCTTCCTTCCATTCAAACTTAACATTCTTCTTTACTAAATTATATAATGGTTTTGCAATTAGTGCAAAATCACTAATTAAAAAGCGAAAATAAGAGAAAAAAACTAATAAAGATTGTGTTTCCTTTACACTTGTTGGAGGGACGAAACTCTTCATCGATTCAATCTTCGCTGGATCTGGTGAAATTCCTCTTTCCTTATTTTTAAACCCTAAATAAAGACTGAGGTTGTAGAAAGTGGAACATTGGTCAATTTTAACTCTTCTCAACTTATTTTCCTCTGAATGCCCAGAATAAAAACTTTCTTTAAGTTTTCAAAGTGTTCTCTTTTATTTTTGCCCATTATTAATACATTGCGTCTAAGTAAACTTGAGCGAATAGGTCCCAATAATGCTTCAACGCGACCTGCATTTGTCCTTGCATATATACTAGGGGCATTTCTATGCCCAAATAATAATCTGGTTGGGCAGAATAATCCTTTTCTGGTACGGAATGCCATTAATTTCTGTGTTTCCTCCTCAACTTCGAGGGAATGGTACGCGTCGATCAAGTCACAACTAGTAAAAATCGTACTGCCTCCTAGAGACGAGAATATTTCGTCTATGGAGGGCAATGGGTATACGTCAGGCACACTAAAAGAGTTTAGGTACCTGTAGTCAATACAGACTCTAGGTTTATTTGAATTCTTCTTGGCCACCACCAATAGAGGTGAGCTATGTGGCGAGTAACAAGCTTTAATATATCCCTTCTTCAATGCTTCATCTGTAAAATTATCTATGTCTTCCAAGTAGCGATGGGAAGACGGTATTGTTTCTAAAAATTATCTTCGGAGCATCTGGGGTAAGTTCTATTTCAAACTTCTGTATGACAATAGGAACAGAGTCAATTATTTAAAGCAAATAACGTCTTTATTTCCCATCAATAAGTCCCATTAATCTTTCTAAATGTCAGGTTTCTGTAAAACAGATACATCGGCAGGTAAACATTACTTAAATTTTCGTTATAAGTCTCTCTGTATGCATTTTCAACTGTTTATCTGAAAGATTCTTGAGCAGGTTACTATACAAGTAGATCCTATTTGCTTATTTCTGTATCAGTATCAGTTTTATTAGAATATTCTTTTTCATTTAATTTTAAATAGGATGACATTTTCCTATAGTATTTGTTTCTTTTTAAATAAAAAGGTTTGTCACTTAAATTAATTCCATTAAAGATTAACTTCATTATTTTCTTACTGGGCATACAGTATTTGCAAATATAATGGCCCTATGAAAAAGCAGGTGTTAATAAACAAATCCTTTCCAGTTCCAATTCTCTTTTATTCTCAGGTCTGATTTTCAGATAACCATAAGAGTGAGCAGGTGCCATTGTTTCTTCTTTAATAACAACGTATTTCTATTTTCTTCATCTGTTATTAAGGGTCCTTCTTCTATTGGAGAAAATGGTGAGTTTCTTTCGTCCTTTGAGAACAATATTATTTTTGTATTTCTGTCTTGTAGGCTTTTTCAGTGAGCCTTTATTAATTCTTTATTTGTAGGCTTTTCAGTGAGCCTTTATTTAATTATTTCCTTTGTAGTTATTTCTTCTCTGTGATTCATGAGGAAGCTTAGCTCCCTGCTGGCAAAGATGTGTTTTGACTTTTATTCATTATCTTTCCGCTTTAAGATTTAAATGTGATGAAGAAAGGTCTATTGTTATGGGTAGGTTGGCCAAAAGACTGG
Source organism: Trachelipus rathkii (assembly GCA_015478945.1). NCBI lineage: Eukaryota > Metazoa > Arthropoda > Malacostraca > Isopoda > Trachelipodidae > Trachelipus > Trachelipus rathkii. Next base: position 33,216 of record JABUQX010017368.1, on the reverse strand, counting down.
TACCTAATAAAATTCCGTTCCAAGCTCAGTGCTTTCCGTTTTACACACTAAAAATGTAACTTGGGTAATATTGCCTGGTGGTAGTCGCAAACAGTGTCAACTTCTCCTAAGGGATTGGATCATTTGTGTTCCAATCCTTTGGACTATAATACTAGCGCCGCTTTAAGAGTAGTTAAATCTTTCCTTTCTTTTTCTATTTCTTTAATTTCTTCCTTTTAAATCAAACAGGTCGTACTTCCTAGATCTAGAAGACTGTGAACTTTAACTTCGTTCTGACCTCTTGCTGGGGTTAAAAATATTGATAAAAAGTAATGACATCCCATTTTTGGGGGTCTAATTCCTACACCAAAAAAACTAGAGGTTACTATAACACCTCTTTTCTTTAAGCTTGAAGTATTTTCTTTAATTATTGTTCTATTTACCATTTCTTCATTTAAATCTTTGCCAGAACCTAAAAATTTGGTTCTCTTGTAGAGAGATCTGGTGTAAAAAACTGTTCGTTCTCTTCTTCTTCATCTTCAGCTCCAGATATTTCTTCGTGTTCTGGATCAGCTTGGTGGTTTGTGATCAAATGAACTCTCGTTGTTTTCTTTTGATTCTTACCCTGATAGCTGTGCTCATTCTTTTGGTAAGGGCCTGGCTTTCTTGCCTTTGAATCATATTTTATTTCTATTTTTCGAGCTTTAATCCCTTTCTCTAAATCAGTAGGGTTGTTATATTGTATGATCATGTTATTTTCATTCTCATTAGGATACCATGCAGGGGCATCCTTACATTTAAACGTTGAACCCCTTGGGTGGAACTTCCAACAGATTCGGCAATATGTGGTGTTCCATCCACAATTTCTGGAATGATGACCTAGGGCCTCACACTTTTGACAAAAGTCCATTGATTTTATTTCATTATTGAAAATTTTCTTAATTATTCCTTTGTTCTGTCCTGTAGTTGTAGGAGGGCTTGTCCTCTTTTCCGAAAATTTAGGAGTATACTTGTTATTTTTCCATTCCATGTTTTTATTCTTCATGGAAGGGTTATAGGCAGTCTTTTCTGGTTTATAATCATTTTTATTTTCTGTATAGAATACTCTGGTTGTGTGTCTTCCAGCTTGTTCTCCTTTAATATTAGTTTGGAAAAGGACTCCTTCCTCTATTTGACTAAGTTTCTCTAAAATTTCTACTAAACTTAAGTCAGGATTGAAAATTTTCAATACTTTTTCTCTTAATCTTTTGTGGTCCCTAAGTTCTTCCATACTCTCTAGTATTTTAGTCATTATTAAAATATTTATTTGTTGTGAGGAAAATCCCAAGGAGGTGTCTATATCGATGAGTTTCCGTTGGTATTCCCACAATAGATTTTTCAAATCCAACATAAACTCGGTGAGGGTTGTATGTGACTTCCTCTTATATTTCATAAATTGTTTCAGGAGACAAAAGATTGTCTCAGCTTTTTCTGGCTTAAGGAAAATCTTTAATTGTATAAGAAAATCTTCTAAGTTCTTACACCTAGAAAAACTATTGTCTTTCAAGAGGTACTGTCTGGCTTCTGATGTAAAATCAGAAGATATTGTAGTTTTAGCAAAATCTATTTTCTGTTGCTCTGTTATTAAACCTAATGTGCTTACTTTCTCATGAAGTGTAGTTAGGTATTCTTCGAATTTAATCCCTACCCAGGCTTGTGTCTTTGTATCTCTTCCATACAACTTTAATTCTTTTGGTATTGCTGGGAAGGCAGGTGTAAACAAGTTATTCGGGTAATACCCTCCATAAGGGGGTCCATAAGGATATGGATTATAACCCGGTTGCATTGTTGGAATGGGTTGTTGCCAGTGTGTTGAAGGGGGTTGCATGTTTAAAGGATTATTTAAAATATTTTGGGATGGTCCCCATGGATTATGGGGTTGACCTCCATATAATGTTTCATTAGGTCTATTCTGACCCCAAGTTTCATTAAATTCACTTCTGTTATTAAAAATTTCTGTTTGGCCATTCCAGGAGGGGTAAGTTTTCTTTTTATTTGAAGGGGGTGGAGCCCCCTCTGTTTTCAAATGGATATTAAAAGTGCTATCCAAAACATTTGTCTTTTGGAAGACTTTAGGTATTTTTTCTTTATTTTCAGTCCTTCCTGGTTGATACCAATCCCAAGGTGTTTTCTGGTTTGGGTCGAATGACATTGCATCCATGTTAGAAGGGGGTAAATGTAATGGAGGAGGTCCCATATCCTTCTGAACTGGCTTCTTGGTTTTAGGTTTTGTTCCTGTATTTTTTCCAATATTTTGTTCATCAGTTGTTTTTATTTCTTTTGTTTCATGTTCTTCATCCTTGTCTATATCATCCTTGTTTTCATCATCCTTGTTTTCTGTTGAGTCTTTATTTTCTCCCTCGGAGCCTCCTGAAGCTCTGTTAGGGTCAACTGGTCCTGCACTAACTCTTTGAACCAGATGACATAGAATAAAAAACAATGTGAAGATCAAAAATATTGTGAAGACGACTGGGTCTAATCCTTCCATGATTAAATTTTCTTTAATTCAGCTATTATATTTCTGTAAATATTTATAAAGTTTCTTAATTATTAAACAATCTTCTTTATCGTGTTGGATTGTTTAAAGTTTCTAAAGTTTTCTCAACCTTTTACTATTGCTTATATTTCTATCAAGCTTTCTTATTTGTATATCAAAATTTTCTATAAAATATTTTTAAATAAAAATATTTAAATCACTAATGTTTTCTGAAATATTTATTCAAAAATATTTAAACTAATATCTTCTATGTTAAAAACTTTTTTTTTCTAAAGTTTTCTTCCAAAATGTCAGAGTTCAACTTTATTTTCCTAAAGGTTTCTTTTCAAAATATCAGAGTTCAACTTTATTTTCCTAAAGTTCACATAAAAGTTTCAAAGTTCACTGTAAAATTTTCAAAGTTCACTGTAAAAGTTTCAAAGTTCACTGTAAAAGTTTCAAAGTTCACTGTAAAAGTTTCAAAGTTCACTTTCGAAACTTCCTGATTCAATATCTGATTTTCCTAAAACTTTTTTCAGAGTCTTTTATTTTCTAAATATATATATATAAGAAAACACAATTTTATTTTCAAAAACTTTTGACCTTTATTTTCTATAAATTTTCTACAAGACAACAAAGGTCAACTTAAAAATACTTTTTAGTTCAGTTTGAACGCTAGATACTTTTAAAGGTCAGAGTTCAGTTTAAAACTTTTTAATATCTGAACTATTTTCTGAGTTCAATCGTTTTATAATTCTTTCTTTTTTATTTATAAAACAAATCACTTTTTAACACAACACTAAAAAAAATTAAACTAACACTTTACACAAGCACTTTATTAAAATATATTTCGTTAAAACCGTTGGCCTTTTCTAAATTTTGGCTAATAATTATCAAGTTTTATTTTTTCTTAATTAAAACTTATATGAAAATTCTGACCTTTTATTTTCCAAGGTCAAAGGTCAATGACCAATGGTCAAAGTTCAATGACCAATGGTCAAAGGTCAATGACCAATGGTCAAAGGTCAATGACCAATGGTCAAAGGTCAATGACCAGTGGTCAAAGGTCAATGACCAATGGTCAAAGGTCAATGACCAATGGTCAAAGGTCAATGACCAATACCTTTAGGTCAACACTCTTTTCTAGAGTTCACTATATTGTTCTAACGACTTTTACCTCTGTAAAGTTTATATTTTTAAGATAGTACTATTTGTACTAAACATATATATATATAAAATGTTAATAGAGTCAATTAATTAATGCAAAGAATAGTATTATTTGTACCATACATATAAAATATTAATGGAAACCGTTAATTACCCGCTCGTAAATATTTTTTTATCACGGATATATATTATATATAATTCGAATATGTTTGTGTGTGTCTGTGAATGTGTACTACTTTAATACGTACAAAAACAAAAACCCGCTCACGTTCGTATTGTAATGCGTGTGTGTTTGCGTGTATTCTTTGTTATTACTAATGTACTAAAGAAAAAAGAAAGAAACAAGATAAACCACAAAATGGAGTTCAAATGGGATGAGTACAAAGCAATGTACTCTTTTTACTGTACTTAAGGGACTTTTTATCGATTGTTATGTTTTTATGTTTAAAGACATATTTTAAAAACATATAAAATAGTTTTGGTAAACACAAGATATTTTGAAAACATTTATTCGAATGATTTATCAATAAATGGGTTGCTAGGTTACTACACACACACTTTAATAATTGATGCTATCTTTAATGATTATAATATATTTCATGAAGTATTAATTAAATGATAACTGAATATATTCAACAAACATATTAAGATTAAGATAAAGATTATATTAAAAATATTAATTACAATATCAATTATATTTTTAATTCATTTATTAACTTCTATGTTTATCCGAAATTTATTAAAATAATAGTATATATATTTCATGACACAATTTAATATGAAACAAAAATATTATCCTTATCATTATTAATAATTAACAAACTACTTAGAAAAAGAAAGCAAACTTTAAAACAATCATAAAATATTAAAGTAAATATTAGAAAGTATTATTATTATTATTATTATTATTATTATTATTATTATTATTATTATTATTATTATTATTATTATTATTATTATTATAACTATATTATAATTAATAAAATATAATTAATAAATTAAACATAATTAAAACATTACCTCTGTCTAATAGGCGAAAGTAATCAAAGGAAATGGGACTTATTTTTTATAGTCTCCATTTAAAATTTGTCTTTTTTTTTAGTTATAAAAGAAAAAAAAAAAAATATTAATATCCATATATATATATTATAAAATATATATATATATATATATATATATATATATATATATATATATATATATATATATATATATATTTAATATAATATATTATATATTATAGTATATAATGATATATATATATATTATAATGTATAAAATATAAAATTATATATATTATAAAAAATATAATTTATCATTATTCGTAAAACATTTTTAATAGATAAAACTTTATATAGATTTTTTTGAAGTTTTATTCTCATGCACACAACTCAATTATTCCATTCGTTCACATTTGTTCTTAGAGCTGGTTTATTTGTTGTTGCTCTATCATTTGCTCACTCCAAACTGGTAGTGTTTTACTTTCTGCCAGTCCTTTCGAAAACTCGTCTCTCTTCTCTTTTTCCTACTAACGCTCCTCCCTCTCTCTCTCTTTTCTCTTTTTATGTGTAATATTTTGAAAAGGGATTCGTGAATCCGATTGGATTTGTTTCGGGATTTATTCCCAATAGGGATTTTTTGAAATCTGGATTTATCCGGATTTAAGATTTGGAATTATTGAAGGTCTTAATAAAATTCAACTCCATTGTTATTGGCAATAAAGATTTGTTAGAGTAGGTAGTTTTAAAAGAAAAATGAAGCAAGATTTAACAGAAATTGTTGATGCATGTTAGAATGTGTTTAAGGAAATGGAAATTTGTTTTGAATTCGTTTTGAATTGTATGCATTTCTTTACCATAACTTTAGTTATGATTACAATTGAGTAATTTTATAAATTTACGATAAGGACTCTGCCTTCAAAAAAAATTAAAATCCATAAGGGTTTTAATGTACATTAGCATACAATTCAACTTCTTGTGAAGTAGATGGTCTGTATGTAATAGGAGGTGGCATAGGAGGTTTATTTATGGTTAGTTGCCTAAATTTGATGGGAGGTGGTACCAAGTGTTCAGTTTCAGTTTGATTCTTCTGGGAATTGTGAACTGGGGTTACCTCTATTGGAAGAGTTGAAACGGGTATCTCATGTAATTGAATCTCTTGGGGTTCGTACTTTAATTCTTTTAAACACTTTCTACACAATGCTTTTCTATAAGACCAAGTCAAATAAATAATCATTATGGCAAAAATGAATAGTATAACACTGGTTGTTTCTCCATTAATTTAATTTGAGAAAGATAAGGGGTCAATGGGTGGATGGTATTATTTATACTGTCCAGTCTTTTATTCCACTGAACTTCCTTCATTACTTGAAATTTTGGAAACAACGCTGAGGAAATATTTGGTAAAGCAACATGAGATAAAAAATTAAATAATACTTTATCGGATTCAGAAATTAATGAAGTTAATGAAATATTTTTTTCTCTAAAAAAATTTTTAAATTCATATTGTGCAGAGGTAAAAGTACAACCATGAGGGTTATTAAAAATAAAATTATTCATATGTTGTAACTTTGAAGGGTTTTTAGGGTTCTTTTCACAGGAATAGAAGCTCTAAATTTTTTCTTTGCCAAAAGAAATGCATGTGAATGTCTAGTGTACTGTGTATGCGTTTCTTTAGACTTTGAAATAGTTATTAGGACATGACGAAAAATTGGGTGAAATTTAGTAAAAGCGATAGCAAGCATGTTTTGTCATCAATGGGATGTAAATGGTTGTGATTGGGGGCAAACCGCTGTTTTCCCTATGTTTACGACAATGCTGAACTGAATTCCGCAAATATGTATATTTTCTTTGTCTATAATTAACGAAAAGGTAATTGTTCGGTATATTATATATTATTCGGACGGACGATTCGTTAAAGGGAATGTATGTTGGGAACGGAATTAGCTTATATGAAATAAATCTTTCATTTGAAATGAATGGAATTAGGGTAATTAATTCGTATGGGTTAGTGGTTGATTTTATAGTCCATGAATATGTCAAAAATGAATGATATGTGGATGCTTCTAATTGTATGATAGGATGCAGTTTTGTGGTTTGTGTCATTTCTAGTATATATGGTAATAAAAGATGGGTGAATAGTTGGTCATTAGTTATCTTGGTTTTTTTGCTAATTGTAATGAGGTGATAACTAATTGATGTATCATGTAATGCTGTTAACTGAATGTTCAACTAATGTAATTAATGATTTTACTACCGAAGTTGAATTAAGTTATGTAATTGTTTACGTTGGTTATAACAATGGATTCGATTAATTTTTTGTAAGTTTATTTTGGAATTTCTGTTAAGGTTCGGATTTGACTTTAGGTTCTTTTCAGTCGTTAAATAGTAAATTAGGTGCTTGCAAATTGTTTCCTAAAATATTTATCTTTTTTCTTAAAAATTTAATCTGTTTGTTCCGTTGCTGTGCCAAATAAAATGTTAAGTATATCCCCTCCTAATTCAAAGGCTGCTCTTTTGTATTTTTGGGAGTAAATCCATGGTAAGCTTTTAAGTTCGTCTAATTTAAGGATATTACTTTTGTTCTAATACTAATAAGTTGAAATTCCCATTTATGTGCCTTATTTTACGAAATATAATAAAATTATTCTGAAAGGCAGGTGGAATTTGTTTTTAAAGTGTCAATCATTTTAGTGTTCTATAATAGTATTTTAATTTCCGGGACGGACATCTAGGATACTATTAAATTAAATATTCCTTCAATTAAAATTTAACTTCACCGGAGTGATACAATATGATACCTGGCAGTATTCTCGTTTCTTCATTTCGTTAGTGGAGATTGATAAGACTGCAGGTATGAGTAGTAACGCAAGCGCTTTGATGTAACATTTTCATTTTAGCCTGATTTGATTATTTACTTTTATTTAATATGTTAGGTCGCCGTTTTTATGTTAAAAATATATAAAATAATTAATAAAATGAATCAAATTGTAAGGTTTCTGATAATTATAAAGATAAAAATAAGTAAAAAATACACAATTAAAAATGATTCCTTAAAAAATTTGACAAAAATCATAAAACTAATTCGTGCATATATAACGTAAGGTTAATTCTGATTATATTTTTATTATATTTTAATATAAAACGAAAATTAAAAAATATTTTCGGTTTTTATTTTGTTTTCTTTCTTAAAAATAAAATATTAAAAAAATATAAATAAGTTAAAATAAAATTTTTCATTTTTTTATGATTTTTTAGTTTTAAAAAAGAATGAAGGAACCCCTGGCGGGCAAAAAAAAATTTCGAATTGTAAACGAACATACTAATAAATAAAAATATGTATACTATTAATTTTTATAAAAAGTGTAAAATGTTTATGTTGTGTAATGTTATGTAATATAAAAACTTAAACTAAAAGTTTATAAAAAAACAATTAAAAATAGAATAAAATAATTTATTAAGAAATCTGTCCAGGTTGCCGCGTCATCTCTTAGGAGTAAGTAGTAGAGCCTATTTCCTCTTCTAGTCATCTCCAATGCAAAACAACTGGAGGTCTCTGTAACTCAGTTGAGTCAGGCAACTCCTCTGTTGTTCTTCAGTTCTTTTTTATATGCTATTAGACGGAAGAGATTCATGATCTTTCTGTCTTGTCTGGCTTCTTGTAACTCGTGGCTCCACATCCCTCGGACCTCTGAATTGCTGGTGAGGTCTATACGACGGATCTTCTTTCCTACTATCTCTTGTTCCTTGTTGATATATCCATAAATGATGCTGGAGGTGTTACCACATCATCTTTGGGAAGTATTTCAGCGGAACTTGGTACGTTTTCTACCCCTACAGTTTCTTCTGCAAGTGGTGTTACCAAAGTGTCCTCTTTTACTTCTGCAATGACTGGGTTTTCATCTAACTCAGAAATGTCTGAAATATATGAGTCCTCTTGTCTGATTGGTGACAGAGACGGCCTGTACCCTTTTATTTGAGTTCTTGTATGGGGAGTAGAATTCAACATTTCACTTCCCTGTTGGGTATTAGGTTTATCTTGGTTACAAGAAGTTTGTGATTCTACAGGATTCGGTTGTTCTTGTGCTGAATCTTCTGGTAGAATATTTGGTATGTTATTAAAAGTAGGGGGAATCCAGGAAGAAGTGCTTGGAGATACATATTCTTGTTCATCTTCTTGCTGATCTACTTCTTCAGGTTCCACTCTCTTTGTTCTTTCTGTTGTATTTTTAGGGGAATCCAATGTTTCTTGAATAGCATCTGGATTCCAAATCTCATCATTATCAAAAGAAAAATGTGATTCTGTGATCTTCTCCACAGGAATTATTTTGACATTGTCCCGGTGAACCGGAAATATCTTTGTTGAATTTAAACATGAAAGCATAAGTTTATTAGGCTCTTTTATTTGATTTACTATAAAAGGTCCTTCAAATCTTTTATTTAATTTGGAACTTTGATCTGGCTTTTTTATAGCATTTACAAAAACATAATCGCCCACTTTTAAATCTCTTTGTGTGGCATGTTTGTGTTGTTGTTCCATAGCTTTAATAGTTTCTTTTTCTAAGTTTTCTCTTGCTAAATCTCTTATTGCTTCCATTCTTTCCACTACGACATCTACTTCATCTGAGATGAATTTCCTATCTTCAGATTTATTTGTAAATGGAGAGACATAGTCTGGCATCTCGTAGTGAAGTCTCTTTATGAATCCATGTAGGACAAAGTGTGGAGATGAACCAATTGATCGATTATATGATGTATTTATGGCTATTTGAGCAAAAGACAGGTATTTTGACCAATCTCTATGATTGTCTTTTACAAAATGACGGATTATCTTTTACAAAATGACGGAGGAAATTTTCTATGTCCGCATTCAATCTTTCGACTACCCCATTTTGGCTTGGCTTGTAGGGTAGGATATTAACCTTTTTTATCCTCCAAGCTTTACATAGCCCTTTAAAGGCAGCTGAGGTGAACTCTGGGGCATTGTCCGAAGCCAAAATTTCTGGGCTGGAATGCCTGCATATTACCCTTTCTTGTAAGGCTTGGGCAAATTCTTGGCTTGTTCTTGATTTACAAGCGACTAACTCGCAATAACGAGTCAAAACATCTCTAAAAACGAGAATGTGTTTGGCACCTGAAATTGAACAGGTGGAAGTTTTCCTATACTATCCACGTGTACTCTAGAAAATGGAGTGTAATGGAAGAGGCCATCTGTTTATTTCTGCTTTTGGAGGCCTAGGACTTTAACTTTAGCACAAGACACGCACTGGGAACAGTACTCCTTTACTAACTTACTCAGATGAGGAAAAACGTATTTCTTTCCTAACTCGTTTGGAGTCCTTGCTGTCCTCCATGCCCATTCCCAAGTGAAGAATGGCAATGATCAATTACTGAGTAGATCATGCTATCTGGGACCTGTATTACATAAGGTTCCTTTCTGGTTGCATAATATAAAACTTTCTTATGGAGTATGTGTGGATAAATATTGGGGTTTTCTTTAGCCCACTTTACTAATTCTTTTAATCTAGGGCAATTTTCTTGTTCCCTATTGAAAATTTCTTTCGTTAGAATAAAATCTTTTCTTGGTAGCATCGGTTTCTTTTCTCCTTTAAAGAAATAAACGTTTTGAGCTGCTTTTGCTGGGTGCCTACTCAAATAATCAGGCGGGATATTTTTGTTTTTCCTGTCTTATATTTTATAGTTGGTGAAAAAGCTTATGAACAAATAAATTCCAACGGGCCAGCCTACCCGTTTGTTGCTTATTCCGAAAGATAAAGCAAAGAGGTTGGTTATCAGTTAATATCGTGATGTCGTAGCCAAACACCGTATTCTTAAATTTCTGAAGTGAAAAGACAACAGCTAAACATTCCTTTTCTATGGTATCGTAGTTTAATTCACTGCCTCTTAACACTCTTGAGACGAACGATAATGTTTTCTTTGCCATCGTCCGACAGTTGATAAAGAACTCCTCCAATTCCATAGTCGCAGGCATCTGTACCTATAAAGAATGGCTTGGAATAATCTGGAAAAGTTAACTGAGGTTGAACAACTAATTTTTCTTTTAAGAGTTCAAATGCTTTTTGTTGCTCTTCCTTCCATTCAAACTTAACATTCTTCTTTACTAAATTATATAATGGTTTTGCAATTAGTGCAAAATCACTAATTAAAAAGCGAAAATAAGAGAAAAAAACTAATAAAGATTGTGTTTCCTTTACACTTGTTGGAGGGACGAAACTCTTCATCGATTCAATCTTCGCTGGATCTGGTGAAATTCCATCTTTTCCTATTTTAAACCCTAAATAAAGTACTGAGGTTTGTAGAAAGTGACATTTGGTCAATTTAACTCTCAACTTATTTTCTCTGAATGCAGTAAAAACTTTCTTTAAGTTTTCAAAGTGTTCTCTTTTATTTTTTCCCATTATTAATACATGGTCTAAGTAAACTTGAGCGATAGGTCCCAATAAATGTTTCAACGCGACCTGCATTGTCCTTGCATATATACTAGGGGCATTTCTATGCCCAAATAATAATCTGGTTGGGCAGAATAATCCTTTTCTGGTACGGAATGCCATTAATTTCTGTGTTTCTTCCTCAACTTCGAGGGAATGGTACGCGTCGATCAAATCACAGCTAGTAAAGATTGTACTGCCTCCTAGAGACGAGAAAATTTCGTCTATGGAGGGCAATGGGTATACGTCAGGCACACTAAAAGAGTTTAGGTACCTGTAGTCAATACAGACTCTAGGTTTATTTGAATTCTTCTTGGCCACCACCAATAGCGGTGAGCTATGTGGTGAGTAACAAGCTTTAATATATCCCTTCTTCAATGCTTCATCTGTAAAATTATCTATGTCTTCCAAGTAGCGATGTGGAAGACGGTATTGTTTTCTAAAAATTATCTTCGGAGCATCTGGGGTAAGTTCTATTTCAAACTTCTGTATTGGACAAATAGGAACAGAGTCATCATTTAAATCAATAACGCCTTTATTTCCATCATTATGTACGGTACATTCTCTAAGTGTTCAGGTTTCTTTATAATTCTATGGTTGACAAATTTCTTAAGAAACTTCTCTATTATAATTCTCTCTGTATGCATTTTTCAAATGTTTATCTGACAGATCTCTGAGCAGGTTACTATACAAGTAGATCCTATTTGCTTATTTTTCTGTATCAGTATCAGTTTTATTAGAAGTTCTTTTCATTAATTTTTAAAATAGGATGACATTTTCCTATGTATTTGTTTCTTTTTTAAATTAAAAAGGTTTGTCACTTAAGTTAATATAACTCAAGATACTTCAATTTATTTCTTACTGGCATACAGTATTGCAAAATATGAATGGCCCCTATGAAAAAGCAGGTGTAATAAACAAATCCTTTCCAGTTCCAATTCTCTTTTATTCTCAGGTCTGATTTTCAAGAAATAAATTGGATTGGAAAGGATTTGTTTAATAACACCTGCCTTTTCCATAGGGCCATTATATTTTGCAAATACTGTATGCCCAGTAAGAAATAATGAAGTAATCTTGAGTTATATTAACTTAAGTGACAAACCTTTTTATTTAAAAAGAAACAAATACATAGGAAAATGTCATCCTATTTTAAAAATTAATGAAAAAGAATATTTTAATAAAACTGATACTGATACAGAAAATAAGCAAATAGGATACTGTGTATAGTAAAAACCTGGCCTCAAAAATCTTTCAGATAAACGAGTGAAAAATGCATACAGAGAGATTATAACAGAAAATTTAAGTAAAGAAGATGCCGATGTATCTGTTTTACAGAAACCTGAACATTTAGAAGAATTATTGGACTTATTGATGGAATATAAAGACGTTATTGCTTTAAATGATGACTCTGTTCCTATTTGTCCCATACAGAAGTTTGAAATAGAACTTACCCCAGATGCTCCAAAGATAATTTTTAGAAAACAATACCGTCTTCCACATCGCTACTTGGAAGACATAGATAATTTTACAGATGAAGCATTGAAGAAGGGATATATTAAAGCTTGTTACTCACCACATAGCTCACCGCTATTGGTGGTGGCCAAGAAGAATTCAAATAAACCTAGAGTCTGTATTGACTACAGGTACCTAAACTCTTTTAGTGTGCCTGACGTATACCCATTGCCCTCCATAGACGAAATTTTCTCGTCTCTAGGAGGCAGTACAATCTTTACTAGCTGTGATTTGATCGACGCGTACCATTCCCTCGAAGTTGAGGAAGAAACACAGAAATTAATGGCATTCCGTACCAGAAAAGGATTATTCTGCCCAACCAGATTATTATTTGGGCATAGAAATGCCCCTAGTATATATGCAAGGACAATGCAGGTCGCGTTGAAACATTTATTGGGACCTATCGCTCAAGTTTACTTAGACCATGTATTAATAATGGGAAAAAATAAAAGAGAACACTTTGAAAACTTAAAGAAAGTTTTTACTGCATTCAGAGAAAATAAGTTGAGAGTTAAATTGACCAAATGTCACTTTCTACAAACCTCAGTACTTTATTAGCGCGTTAAATAGGAAAGATGGAATTTCCACCAGATCCAGCGAAGATGAATCGATGAAGGAGTTTCGTCCCCTCCAACAAGTGTAAAAGGAAAACACATCTTTATTAGTTTTTTTCATCTTATTTTCGCTTTTTAATTAGTGATTTTGCACTAAATTGCAAAACCATTATATAATTTAGTAAAGAAGAATGTTAAGTTTGAATGGAAGGAAGAGCAACAAAAAGCATTTGAACTCTTAAAAGAAAAATTAGTTGTTCAACCTCAGTTACTTTTCCAGATTATTCCAAGCCATTCTTTATAGGTACAGCATTGCCTGCGACTATGCGATATTGGAAAGGATTCTTTTCAACTGTTCGGACTGATGGCAAGAAAGAGCCATATATCGTTCGTCTCAAGAAGTGTTTAAGAGCAGTGAATTAAACTACGATAAAAACCCATAAGAAAAAGGAATGTTTTAGCATGTTGTCTTTTCACTTCAGCAATTAAGATACGGTGTATTGGCTACGACATTCACATATTAACTGAATAACCAACCTCTTTGGCTTATATCTTTCGGAATAAGCAACAAACGGGTAGGCTGGCCCGTTGGAATTTATTTGTCAAGTTTTTCACCAACTATAAAATATAAGACAGGGAAAAACCAAACATACGCCTGATATTTGATAGGCACCCAGCCAAAAGCCTCCCAAACGTTTATTTCTTTAAAGGAGAAAAGAAACCGATGCTACCAAGAAAAGATTTTATTCTAACGAAAGAAATTTTCAATAGGGAACAAGAAAATTGCCCTAGATTAAAAGAATTAGTAAAGTGGGCTAAAGAAAACCCCAATATTTATCCACACATACTCCATAAGAAAGTTTTATATTATGCAACCAGAAAGGAACCTTATGTAATACAGGTCCCAGATAGCATGATCTACTCAGTAATTGATCATTGCCATTCTTCACTTGGAAGTGGGCATGGAGGACAGCAAGGACATGAAAACGAGTTTAGAGAAAGATACGTTTTTTCCTCATTAGAGTTAGTAAAGAGTAACTGTCCAGTGCGTGTTTGTGCTAAAGTTAAAGGTCCTAGGCCTCCAAAAGCAGAAATAAACAGATGGCCTCTTCCTTACACTCCATTTTCTAGAGTACACGTGGATAGTATAGGAAAACTTCCCACCTGTTCTATTTCAGGTGCCAAACACATTCTCGTTTTCAGAGATGTTTTGACTCGATATTGTGAATTAGTCGCTTGTAAATCAAGAACAAGCCAAGAATTTGCCCAAGCCTTACAAGAAAGGGTAATATGCAGGCATTCCAGCCCAGAAATTTTGGCCTCGGACAATGCCCAGAGTTTCACCCTCAGCTGCCTTTCAAAGAGCTATGTAAGCTTGGGGATAAAAAGTTAATTATCCTACCCTACAAGCCAGCCAAACGGTAGTCGAAAGATTGAATCGGACATAGAAAATTTCCTCCGTCATTTGTAAAAGATAATCATAGAGACTGGTCAAAATACCTGTCTTTTCTCAAATTAGCCATAAATTACATTCATATAATAGATTCGATTGGATCATCTCCACCACTTTTGTTCTACATGGATTATATAAAACGACTTCCCTCACGAGATGCCTGGACTACGGTCTTCTCCATTTACAAATAAATCTGAAATAGGAAATTCATCTCAGCATGAAGTAGATGTCGTAGTGTGAAAAATGGAAGCGATAAGAGATTATAGCCAGAGAAAAACTTAGAAAAAGAAAACTATTAAAGCTATTGAAAACAACAACACAAACATGCCACACAAAGAGATTTAAAAGTGGGCGGTGATTATGTTTTTGTAAATGCTATAAAAAAAGCCAGATCAAAGTTCCAAAATTAAATAAAAGATTTGAAGGACCTTTTAGTGCAAAAATTTTCAAATAAAGGACCTAATAAACTTATGCTTTTCATGTTTAAATCTTAAAAATTATTTCTTGTTCACCGGGACAATGTCAAAATAATTCCTGTAGAAAAGATCACAGAATCTCATTTTAAGGTTTTGATTAATGATGAGATTTCTTGTGTAATGCTATTCATGAAACATTGGATTCCCCTAAAAAATACAACAGAAAGAACAAGAGAGTGGAACCTGAAGAAGTAGATCAGCAAGAGGATGAACAAGAATATGTATCTCCAAGCACTTCCCTGGATTCCCCCTACTTTTAATAACATACCAAATATTCTACCAGAAGATTCAGCACAAGAACAGAATCCTGTAGAATCACAAACTTCTTGTAACCAAGATAAACCTAATACCCAACAGGGAAGTGAAATGTTGAATTCTACTCCCCATACAAGAACTCAAATAAAAGGGTACAGGCCGTCTCTGTCACCAATCAGACAAGAGGACTCATATATTTCAGACATTTCTGAGTTAGATGAAAACCCAGTCATTGCAGAAGTAAAAGAGGACACTTTGGTAACACCACTTGCAGAAGAAACTGTAGGGGTAGAAAACGTACCAAGTTCACCTGAAATTCTTCCCAAAGATGTTGTGGTAACACCTCCAGCATCATTTATGGATATATCAACGTCTGAAGGAACAAAAGATAGTAGGAGAGAAGAT
Source organism: Trachelipus rathkii (assembly GCA_015478945.1). Classification (NCBI taxonomy): domain Eukaryota; kingdom Metazoa; phylum Arthropoda; class Malacostraca; order Isopoda; family Trachelipodidae; genus Trachelipus; species Trachelipus rathkii. The sequence goes on along the minus strand of JABUQX010017368.1, from coordinate 17,453 downwards.
CCGTCGTATAGACCTCACCAGCAATTCAGAGGTCCGAGGGATGTGGAGCCACGAGTTACAAGAAGCCAGACAAGACAGAAAGATCATGAATCTCTTCCGTCTATAGCAACAAGAACTGAAGAAACAACAGAGGAGTTGCCTGACTCAACTGAGTTACAGAGACCTCCAGTTGTTTTGCCATTGGAGATGACTAGAAGAGGAAATAGGCTCTACTACTTACCTCCTAAGAGATAAATCTCTTAAATTTTGTAAAAATTTTATAAATAAATTATTTTATTCTATTTTTATTGTTTTTATAACCTTTAGGTTTAAGTTTTTATATTACAATACATTACACAACATAAACATTTTACACTTTTTATACTTATAAGTATACATATTTTTATTATTAGTATGTTCGTTTACAATTCGGAAATTTTTTTTTGCCCCCAGGGGTCCTTCATTCTTTTTAAAACTAAAAAATCATAAAAAAAAAATCGAAAAATTTTATTTTACGTATTTATATTTTTTTTAATATTTTATTTTAAGAAAGAAAACAAAATAAAAACCGAAAAATATTTTTAATTTTCGTTTTAGATTTAATATAATAAAAATATAATCAGAATTAACCTTACGTTATATAATCAAGAATTAGTTTTATGATATTTTATCAGAATTTTTTAAGATAATTTTTAAGTGATAATTTACTTATTTTTATCTTTATAATTATCAGAAACCTAACAAATTTGATTCATTTTATTAATTATTTTAATATATTTTTAAAATAAAACGGCGACCTAACATATTAAATAAAAGTAATAATCATTTCAGGCTGAAATGAAAATGTTACATCAAGCGCTTGCGTTACTACTCATACCTGCAGTCTTATCAATCTCCACTAACGTAAATGAAGAAACGAGAATACTGCCAGGTATCATATTGTATCACTCCGGTGAAGTAAATTTTATTGAAGGATATTTAGATTTAATAGTATCTCTAGAATGTCCGTCGGAAATTAAAACTACTATTTATAGAACCACTAAAATGATTGACACTTTAAAAAACAAATTCCTACCTGCCTTTCAGAATAATTTTATTAATATTTCGATAAATCAAAGGGCACATAAATGGGAATTTCAAACTCATTAAAATTAGAACAAAGTAATATCCCTTAAATAGGACGAACTTAAAATCTTACCATGAGATTTACTCCCAAACAAAAATACAAAGAGCAGCCTTGAATTAGGAGGGGATATACTTAACATTTTATTTGCCCGGGGAAATGACAAAAGGATTAAATTTTTAAGAAAAAAGATAAATATTTTAGGAACATTTGCAAGCACCTCAAATTTACTAATTAACGAACTGAAAGAACAACTAAAGTCAAATACCCGAACATTAACAGAATTCCAAAATAACTTACAAAAATTAATCGAATTCCAAAACAAATCCCTTGTGACCCATAACATACTTAATCAACTCGGTAGTATAAAATCATTACTTACATTAGTTGAACATTCCATTAATAGCATTACAATGATACATCAATTAGTTATCACCTCATTACAATTAGCAAAAAACAAGATAACTAATGACCAACTTTATTCACCCATCTTTTTATTACCATATATACTAGAAATGACACAAACCACAAAACTGCATCCTATCATACAATTAGAAGCATCCACATATCATTCATTTTTGACATATTCATGGACTATAAAATCAACCACTAACCCATACGAATTAATTACCCTAATTCCATTCATTTCAAATGAAAGATTTATTTCATATAAGCTAATTCCGTTCCCAACATACATTCCCTTTAACGAATCGTCCGTCCGAATAATATATAATATACCGAACAATTACCTTTTCGTTAATTATAGACAAAGAAAATATACATATTTGCGGAATTCAGCCCACGATTATTGTCGTAACATAGGGAAAACAGCGGTTTGCCCTCAATCACAACCATTTACATCCATTGATGACAAAACATGTCTGCTATCGCTTTTACTAAATTTCACCACTAATTTTTCGTCATGTCCTATAACTATTTTCAAGTCTAAAGAACCATACACAGTAACACTAGGACATTTCACCATCATTTCTTTTGCAGAAAAAATTAGAGCTTCTATATCCTGTGAAAGACCTAACTCAGTACAACATATGAATAACTTTATTTTTAATATCCCTCACGGTTGTACTTTTACCTCTGCACATATCAATTTTAAAAATCCCATTCATTTAGAGAAAAATATTTCATTAACTTCATTAATTTCTGAATCCGATAAAGTATTATTTAATTTTTTATCTCTATGTGCTTACCAAATATTTCCTTCAGCGTTGTTTCCAAAAAATTTCAAGGTAATGAAAGGAGTTCAGTGAATAAAAGGACTGGACAGTATAAATAAATACCATCCACCCATTGACCCCTTATCTTTTCAAATTAAATTAATTCCATATATAGGTGGAGGAACAACCAGTGTTATACTATTCATTTTTGCCATAATGATTATTTATTTGACTTGGTCTTATAGAAAAGCATTGTGTAGAAAGTGTTTAAAAGAATTAAAGTACGAACCCCAAGAGATTCAATTACATGAGATACCCGTTTCAACTCTTCCAATAGAGGTAACCCCAGTTCACGATTCCCCAAAGAATCAAACTGAAACTGAACACTTGGTACCACCTCCCATCAAATTTAGGCAACTAACCATACATAAACCTCCTATGCCACCACCTATTACATATAGACCATCTATTTCACAAGAAGTTGAATTGTATGCTAATGTACATTAAAACCCTTATGGATTTTAATTTTTTGAAGGCAGAGTCCTTATCGTAAATTTATAAAATTACTCAATTGTAATCATAACTAAAGTTATGGTAAAGAAATGCATACAATTCAAAACGAATTCAAAACAAATTTCCATTTCCCTAAAACACAATTCCACATGACTCAACAACATCCTTGAATCTTGTTTACTAATATTTCTTTTAAAACTACCTACTCTAACAAATCTTTATTGCCAATAACAATGGAGTTGAATTTTATTAAGACCTTCAATAATTCCAAATCTTAAATCCGGATAAATCCAGATTTCAAAAAATCCCTATTGGGAATAAATCCCGAAACAAATCCCCTCGGATTCACGAATCCCTTTTCAAAATATTACACATAAAAAGAGAAAAGAGAGAGAGAGGGAGGAGCGTTAGTAGGAAAAAGAGAAGAGAGACGAGTTTTCAAAAGGACTGGCAGAAAGTAAAACACTACCAGTTTGGAGTGAGCAAATGATAGAACAACAACAAATAAACCAGCTCTAAGAACAAATGTGAACGAATGGAATAATGAAGATGTGTGCATGAGAATAAAACTTCAAAAAAATCTATATAAAGTTTTATCTATTTAAAATGCTTAACGAATAATTATTTAAACGTAAGCTTCTTATGATATATATATTTATATATAAAAAATATTATTATAAAAATATATATATATATATATATTATATTATATATATATATATATATATATATATATATATATATATATATATATATATATATATATATATATATATATATTTTATAATATATATATATATGGATATTAATATTTTTATTTTTTCTTTTATAACTAAAAACAAAGACAGATTTTAAATGGAGACTATAAAAAATAAGTCCCATTTCCTTTGATTACTTTCGCCTATTAGACAGATAATGTTTAATTATGTTTAATTTATTAATTATTAATCATAATATAGTTATAATTGTAATATCACTAATAATAATAATAATAATAATAATAATAATAATAATAATAATAATAATAATAATAATAATAATACTTTCTAATATTTACTTTAAATATTTTTATGATTGTTTTAAAGTTTGCTTTCTTTTTCTAGTATTTTATTATTCTTATTGTTCTAGAGAACTATATTTTTGTTTCATATTAAATTGTGTCATGAAATATATACTATTATTTTAATAAATTTCGGATAAACATAGAAGTTAATAAATGAATTAAAAATATAATTGATATTGTAATTAATATTTTTAATATAATCTTTATCTTAATCTTAATATGTTTGTTGAATATATTCAGTTATCATTTAATTAATACTTCATGAAATATATTATAATCATTAAAGATAGCATCAATTATTAAAGTGTGTGTGTAGTAACCTAGCAACCCATTTATTGATAAATCATTCGAATAAATGTTTTCAAAATATCTTGTGTTTACCAAAACTATTTTATATGTTTTTAAAATATGTCTTTAAACATAAAAACATAACAATCGATAAAAAGTCCCTTAAGTACAGTAAAAAGAGTACATTGCTTTGTACTCATCCCATTTGAACTCCATTTTGTGGTTTATCTTGTTTCTTTCTTTTTTCTTTAGTACATTAGTAATAACAAAGAATACACGCAAACACACACGCATTACAATACGAACGTGAGCGGGTTTTTGTTTTTGTACGTATTAAAGTAGTACACATTCACAGACACACACAAACATATTCGAATTATATATAATATATATCCGTGATAAAAAAATATTTACGAGCGGGTAATTAACGGTTTCCATTAATATTTTATATGTATGGTACAAATAATACTATTCTTTGCATTAATTAATTGACTCTATTAACATTTTATATATATATATGTTTAGTACAAATAGTACTATCTTAAAAATATAAACTTTACAGAGGTAAAAGTCGTTAGAACAATATAGTGAACTCTAGAAAAGAGTGTTGACCTAAAGGTATTGGTCATTGACCTTTGACCATTGGTCATTGACCTTTGACCATTGGTCATTGACCTTTGACCACTGGTCATTGACCTTTGACCATTGGTCATTGACCTTTGACCATTGGTCATTGACCTTTGACCATTGGTCATTGAACTTTGACCATTGGTCATTGACCTTTGACCTTGGAAAATAAAAGGTCAGAATTTTCATATAAGTTTTAATTAAGAAAAAATAAAACTTGATAATTATTAGCCAAAATTTAGAAAAGGCCAACGGTTTTAACGAAATATATTTTAATAAAGTGCTTGTGTAAAGTGTTAGTTTAATTTTTTTTAGTGTTGTGTTAAAAAGTGATTTGTTTTATAAATAAAAAAGAAAGAATTATAAAACGATTGAACTCAGAAAATAGTTCAGATATTAAAAAGTTTTAAACTGAACTCTGACCTTTAAAAGTATCTAGCGTTCAAACTGAACTAAAAAGTATTTTTAAGTTGACCTTTGTTGTCTTGTAGAAAATTTATAGAAAATAAAGGTCAAAAGTTTTTGAAAATAAAATTGTGTTTTCTTATATATATATATTTAGAAAATAAAAGACTCTGAAAAAAGTTTTAGGAAAATCAGATATTGAATCAGGAAGTTTCGAAAGTGAACTTTGAAACTTTTACAGTGAACTTTGAAACTTTTACAGTGAACTTTGAAACTTTTACAGTGAACTTTGAAAATTTTACAGTGAACTTTGAAACTTTTATGTGAACTTTAGGAAAATAAAGTTGAACTCTGATATTTTGAAAAGAAACCTTTTGGAAAATAAAGTTGAACTCTGACATTTTGGAAGAAAACTTTAGAAAAAAAAAGTTTTTAACATAGAAGATATTAGTTTAAATATTTTTGAATAAATATTTCAGAAAACATTAGTGATTTAAATATTTTTATTTAAAAATATTTTATAGAAAATTTTGATATACAAATAAGAAAGCTTGATAGAAATATAAGCAATAGTAAAAGGTTGAGAAAACTTTAGAAACTTTAAACAATCTAATAAGATAAAGAAGATTGTTTAACCTGAAAACCTTTACCTAAAATTTAGCAAAAATATGAATGGAATTAAAGAAAATTTAATCATGGAAGGATTAGACCCAGTCGTCTTCACAATATTTTTGATCTTCACATTGTTTTTTATTCTATGTCATCTGGTTCAAAGAGTTAGTGCAGGACCAGTTGACCCTAACAGAGCTTCAGGAGGCTCCGAGGGAGAAAATAAAGACTCAACAGAAAACAAGGATGATGAAAACAAGGATGATATAGACAAGAAAGAAGAACATGAAATTAAAGAGAGATAAAGGAGTGATGAACATCTCTCATATTGGAAGATATAAAGGAGAAAAAACCTACAAACCAAAGAAGCCAGTATCAGAAGGATATGGGACTCCTTCCATTACATTTACCCTTCTAACTGGATAGCAATGTCATTCGACCCAAACCAGAGGAAAACACCTTGAGAATTGGTATCCAACCAGGAAGGACCGGAAAATAAGAAAAAAATACCTAAAGCTCATTCCAAAAGACAGAATGTTATTGATAGCACTTTTAATATCATTGAAAAACAGAGGGGCTCCACCCCACGTTCAAATAAAGAAAAGAAAACTTACCCCTCTTGGAATGGCCAACAGAAATTTTTAATAATCGAAGTGACTTTAATGAAACTTGGAGTCAGAGTAGACCTAATGAAACCCTCTATGGGGGTCAAACACATAATTTATGGGGGCCACCCCCAAATTTTCCTAATAATCCCTTAAACATGCAACCCCCTTCAACACATTGGCAACAGTCCATTCCAACAATGCAACCGGGTTATAATCCATATCCTTATGGACCCCCTTATGGAGGGTATTACCCGAATAACTTGTTTACACCTGCCTTCCCAGCAATACCAAAAGAATTAAAATTGTATGGAAGAGATACAAAGACACAAGCCTGGGTAGGGATTAAATTTGTGGAATACCTAACTACATTACATGAGAAAGTAAGCACATTAGGCTTAATCTCCGAGCAGCAGAAAATAGATTTCGCAAAGACTACAATCTCCTCAGACTTTTCATCCGAAGCTAGACAATATCTTCTCAAAGATAATAGCTTTTATCGATGTAGGAACTTAGAGGATTTTCTTATACAATTAAAGATTTTCCTTAAGCCAGAAAAAGCTGAGACAATCTTTTGTCTCCTTAAGCAATTTATGAAATATAAGAGGAAGTCACATACAACCCTCACCGAGTTTATGTTGGATTTAAAGAATCTCTTATGGGAATACCAACGAAAACTCATCGATATAGACACCTCATTAGGATTTTCCTCACAACAGATAAATATTTTAATTATGACTAAAATATTAGAAAGCATGGAAGAACTTAGGAACCACAAAAGATTAAGAGAAAAAGTATTGAAAATTTTCAATCCTGATTTAAGTTTAGTAGAAATTTTGAAAAAACTTAGTAAAATAGAGGAAGGAGTCCTTTTCCAAACTAAAATTAAAGGAGAACAATCTGGAAGACATACAACCAGAGTATTCTATACAGACAATAACAACGATAATAAAAAAGAAAAGACTGCTTACAACCATTCAATGAAGAATAAAGACATGGAATGGAAGAATAAAAGGTATATTTCTACATTTTCGGAAAAGAGGACAAGCCCTCCTATAATTACAAGACAGAATAAAGGTATAATAAAGAAAATTTCTAGTACTGAAATAAAATCAATGGACTATTGTCAGAAATGTGAAGCCTTAGGACATCATACAAGAAACTGTGGTTGGAACACAGCATATTGCCGAGTTTGTTGGAAGTTCCACCCCAGGGGTTCAACCTTTAGATGTAAAGATGCTCCTGTCTGGTATCCTAATGAAAATGACAAAAATATAATTATACAGTATAATAATAATTCTGATTTAGAAAAGGGAATTAAAGCTCGAAAAATAGAGTTTAAATATGATTCAAAGGCAAGAAAGCCAAACCCTTACCCAAAGAATGAGCATAGCTATCAGGGTAAGAGTAAAAAGAAAACAACGAGAGTTCATCTAATAACAAACCATCAAGCTGATCCTGAAAATGAAGAAGAGTCAGGAAATGAAGAAGAGGAGGAAGAAAAGTTCTTTAAACCCGATTTCTCTTCCAAGGAGGAAAATTTTTAGGTATTGACAAAAGATTTAAATGAGAAATGGATAACCAACCATTAATTAAAGTAAAAACGACATTAAAAATAAGAAATGTGATTTATAGTAAACCTCTAGTTTTTTATGGTGTAGGAATTAGACCCACCAAAAATGGGATGTCATTACTTTTAATCATATTTTACCCCAGCAGAGGTCAGAACGAAGTTAAAGTTCACAGTCTTCTAGATCTAGGAAGTACGACCTGTTTGATATCGTTGGATAGATTAAAGAAAATAGAAAGAAGGAAAGATTTTAAACTACCTCTTAAGCGGCCAATATTATAGTACAAGGTATAGGAACGCAAATGATCCATCCCATAGGAGAAGTTGATTTACTTTTGAGACTCACCAGCAATATTAGCCCAGTTACTTTTTGTGATTAACGGAAGAAGCACTGGAGCTTGGAACGGAATTTATAAGGGACCAGTCTTTTCGGCCAACCTACCCATAAAACAATAGACCTTTTCTTCATCAATTTAAATCTTACAAGAGGAATAGTAATGATAAAAGCAAAATCTTGCCAGCAGGGGGAAGTACTTCCTCATGAATAAAGAGAAAAGAAATAAATTTAAAAAGACGAAAAAAAAAATTTAAATTATTTAAAAAAAGGGGGGCTCACTGAAAAAGCCTACAAATAAGAAATTAATAAAGGCTCAGCATGAAAAAAGGCCTACAAAGACAGGAAATAAACAAAAAAAAATTATTGCTTCTTCAAAATGGAAAGCAAAACCACAATTTTCTCAATAGTAAGAAGGACCCTTAATACACAGATGAAGAAATCAGAAATACGTTTGTGTATTAAAAGAGAAACAATGGCCACCTGCTCCGCTCTTAGGTTACTCTGAAAATTCAGACCTGAGAATAACAAGAGAATTGGAACTGGACAAGGATGTGATTAATTAACACACTGCTTTGTACAATAGGGCCATCTATATTTTGCAAAGTATACTGATATGCCCAGTAAGAATAATTGAAGTTATGAATCTTGAGTCTATAGTAACTTAAGTGACAAACCTTTTTATTTAAAAAGAAAACAAATACATAAGGAAAATGTCATCCTATTTTTAAAAATTAATGAAAAAGAATAATTTAATAAAAACGGTGGGATACTGCATCAGAAAATAAGCAACATAGGTTCTACCGTTGTATAGTAACCTGCTCAAAGAATCTTTCAGATAAACAGTTTGAAAAATGCATACAGAGAGATTATAACAGAAATTTTAAGTAAAGAAGAAGCAGATCTATTTTACAGAAACCTGAACATTTAGAAGAATTATTGGACTTATTGATGAATATAAAGACATTATTGCTTTAAATGATGACTCTGTTCCTATTTGTCCCATCAGAAGTTTGAAATAGAAATTACCCCAGATGCTCCAAAATAATTTTAGAAAACATATACCGGTCTTCCACATTCGCACTTAGAAGTCATAGCATAATTTTTACAGAATGAAGCATGAGGAGGGATATATTAAAGCTTGTTACTCACCACTATTGGTGGTGGCCAAAAAGAGAATTCAAATAAACCTAGAGTCTGTATTGACTACAGGTACCTAAACTCTTTTAGTGTGCCTGACGTATACCCATTGCCCTCCATAGACGAAATTTTCTCGTCTCTAGGAGGCAGTACAATCTTTACTAACTATCTTTACTAATTGTGATTTGATAGTTGAGGAAGAAACACAGAAATTAATGGCATTCCGTACAAGAAAAGGATTATTCTGCCAAACCAGATTATTATTTGGGCATAGAAATGCCCTAGTATATATGCAAGGACAATGCAAATATTATTAAACATTTATTAGGACCTATCGCTCAAGTTTACTCTAGACCAGTATTAATAATGGGAAAAAATAAAGAAGAACATATCAAAAAACTTAAAGAAATTTTACAATCCTCCTAAAAAAAAAAAAAGAAGAGTTAAATTGACCAAATGTCACTTTCTACAAACCTCAGTATTTATTTAGGTATTAAAATAGGAAAAGATGGAAATATTCACCAGATCCAGCGAAGATTGAATAGATGAAAAGTTTCGTCCCTCCAACAAGTGTAAAGGAAACACAATCTTTATTAGGTTTTTTCTCCTATTTTCGCTTTTTAATTAAGTGATTTATGCGACTAATTGCAAAACCAGTTATATATTAGTAAAGAGAATGTTAAGTTTTGAATGGAAGGAGAGCAGACAAGAAGCATTTGAATCTTAAAAAGAAAAATTAAGGTTGTTCAACCTCAGTTAACTTTCCAGATTATTCCAAGCCATTTTATTTATAGGTACAGATGCCTGCGACTATGGAATTGGAGGAGTTCTTTATCAACTGTCGGAAGATGGCAAAGAAAAGCCATTATCGTTCGTTTTCAAGAGTGTTAAGAGGCAGTGAATAAAACTACGATACCATAGAAAAGAATGTTAGCTAGTTGTCTTTTCACTTAAACATTTAAGACATACGGTGATTTGCGCTACGACGAACATCACAGATATTACTGCATAACCCAAACCTCTATTGCTTTTATCTTTCGGAATAAGCAACAAAACGGTCAGGCTGGACCCGTTGGACATTTATTATGCAATAGCTTTTCACAACTTTGAAAATATAAGACAGGGAAAAAACAAAACATACGCGCTGATTATTTGAGTAGGCCACCCAGCAAAAAGCTCCAAACGTTTAATGTTCTTTAAAGGAGAAAAGAAACGATGCTACCAAGAACAGATTTATCTAACGAAAGAAATTGTTTCAAATAATAAACTTTACTGCCTAGATTAAAAGAATTAGTGAAGTGGGCTAAAGAAAACCCCAAGACTTATCCACACACATACTCCATTAAGAAAGTTTTATATATATGCAACCAGAAAGGAGACCTATAGTAATACAGGTCCCGATAGCATGAATCTACTCAGTAATTGATCATTGCCATTCTTCACTTGGAAGTGGGAGGACAGCAAAGGACTGAAAAAACGAGTTAGAGAGAGATATACCTTTTTCCTCATCTGAGTAAGTAAGTTAAAGGAGACTGTTTCCCAGTGCGTGTCTTGTCTAAAGTAAAGGTCCATAGGCCCTCCAAAAGACAGGAAATAAAACAGATGAGCCTCTTTCCTTAACACCCCATTTTTCTAGAGTACACGTGGATAGTATAGGAAAACTTCCCACATGTTCTGTTACAGGTGCCAAACACATTCTTTCGTTTTCAGAGATGTTTGGACTCATATGTGAATTAGTCGCTTGTAAATCAGAACAAGCCAAGGATTATGCCCAAGCTTACAAGAAAGGGTAATATGCAGGCATTCCAGCCCAGAAATTTTGGCCTCGACAAATTGCCCAGAGTTACCTCAGCTTGCCTCAAAGAGCTATGTAAAGCTTGGAGGATAAAAAAGGTTAATATCCTGCCCTACAAACCAAGCCAAAACGGGGTAGTTGAAAGATTGAATGCGGATATAGAAAATTTCCTCCGTCATTTTGTAAAAGATAATCATAGAGACTGGTCAAAATACCTGTCTTTTGCTCAAATAGCCATAAATACATCATATAATCGATCTATTGGATCATCTCCACACTTTGTCCTACATGGATATATAAAACGACTTCCCTACGAGATGCCTGACTACGTCTCTCCATTTACAAATAAATCTGAAGATAGGAAATTCATCTCAGATCGAAGTAAGATGTCGTTAGTGAAAGAAGGAAGCGAATAAGAGCATTTAGCCAGAGAAAAACTTAGAAAAAGAAACTATTAAAGCTATGGAACAACAACACAAAACATGCCACACAACAAGAAATTTAAAAGTGAGAGATTATGTTTTTGTAAATGCTATAAAAAAGCCAGATCAAAGTTCCAAATTAAATAAAAGATTTGAAGGACCTTTTATAGTAAATCAAATAAAAGAACCAAATAAACTTATGCTTTCATGTTTAAATTCAACAAAGATATTTCCGGTTCACCGGGACAATGTCAAAATAATTCCTGTGGAGAAGATCACAGAATCACATTTTTCTTTTGATAATGATGAGATTTGGAATCCAGATGCTATTCAAGAAACATTGGATTCCCCTAAAAATACAACAGAAAGAACAAAGAGAGTGGAACCTGAAGAAGTAGACCAACAAGAAGATGAACACAAGAATATGTATCTCCAAAAACTTCTTCCTGGATTCCCCCTACTTTTAATAACATACCAAATATTCTACCAGAAGATTCAGCACAAGAACAGAATCCTGTAGAATCACAAACTTCTTGTAACCAAGATAAACCTAATACCCAACAGGGAAGTGAAATGTTGAATTCTACTCCCCATACAAGAACTCAAATAAAAGGGTACAGGCCGTCTCTGTCACCAATCAGACAAGAGGACTCATATATTTCAGACATTTCTGAGTTAGATGAAAACCCAGTCATTGCAGAAGTAAAAGAGGACACTTTGGTAACACCACTTGCAGAAGAAACTGTAGGGGTAGAAAACGTACCAAGTTCACCTGAAATTCTTCCCAAAGATGTTGTGGAACCACCATCCAGCCATCATTTATAGGATATATCAACGTCTGAAGACCCAAAAGATAGTAGGAGAGAAGATCCGTCGTATAGACCTCACCAGCAATTCGGTCCGAGGGATGTGGAGCCACGAGTTACAAGAAGCCAGACAAGACAGAAAGATCATGAATCTCTTCCGTCTATAGCAACAAGAACTGAAGAAACAACAGAGGAGTTGCCTGACTCAACTGAGTTACAGAGACCTCCAGTTGTTTTGCCATTGGAGATGACTAGAAGAGGAAATAGGCTCTACTACTTACCTCCTAAGAGATAAATCTCTTAAATTTTGTAAAAATTTTGTAAATAATAAATTATTTTATTTTATTTTTTTTGTTTTTATAACCTTTAGGTTTAAGTTTTTATATTACAATACATTACACAACATAAACATTTTACACTTTTTATACTTATAAGTATACATATTTTTATTATTAGTATGTTCGTTTACAATTCGGAAATTTTTTTTTGCCCCCAGGGGTCCTTCATTCTTTTTAAAACTAAAAAATCATAAAAAAAAATCGAAAATTTTTATTTTACGTATTTATATTTTTTTTAATATTTTATTTTAAGAAAGAAAACAAAATAAAAACCGAAAAATATTTTTAATTTTCGTTTTAGATTTAATATAATAAAAATATAATCAAGAATTAGTCTTACGTTATATAATCAAGAATTAGTTTTACGATATTTTAACCGAATTTTTTAATTTAATTTTTAAGTGATAATTTACTTATTTTTATCTTTATAATTATCAGAAACCTAACAAATTTGATTCATTTTATTAATTATTTTAATATATTTTTAAAATAAAACATCGACCTAACATACAACTACGCATACCCAACTAACACTATCAAATTACATTGTCATCTCACATATAACACTCTCTCTCTCACTCCTAAAACGAGCACCCGACCCCTAACATAATTAAATAAAAGTCACACTAACACAATCACTTCACGAGACATACGCAGCAATAGACACGCAAAACATACAAAACAACTCAAAGCATTGAGACTATACACTAACTCTATACACCGCAGTCTAATCACACCCTCCACTAACGTAAAGCAACCGAAAACACGAAGCACATACATCCCCAAGCCGATAAACAATCCAATTGTATCAACATCCAGAACTCAAGCCTACCAACAATCCTTATATTTGAACCACGACGACCTACTTTAGCATTTCAACCCCACCATAGATCCATCACATAGCGAATGTCAACCGTCGGAAATTAAAACTACCATTTATAGAACCACTAAAATGATTGACACTTTAAAAAACAAATTCCTACCTGCCTTTCAGAATCAAATTAAATATAAATATTTCATAATCAAAGGGCACAAAATGGGACATTTCAACTTATAGTATTAGAACAAACAAGTAATATCCCTTAAATATGACGGAACTATAAAAGCTTTACCATGATTTTACTACCCAAACAAAATTTACAAAAGAGCAGCCTCTTGAATTAGAGGAGGGAATATACTTTAACATGTTTATTTGGCCCACAGGCAACGGACCAAAACAGATTAAATTTTATTAAGAAAAAAGATAAATATTTTTAGGAACATTTGCAAGCACCTCAAATTTACTAATTAACACATGAAAGAAAACTAAAGTTCAAAATACCCGAACATTAACAGGGAATTCCAAGAACTAAACTTACAAAATAATCGATTCCCAAACAACAAATTCCCTTGTGACCCATACATACTAACAACTCGGTAGTATAAAATCATTACTTACATTTTAGTTGAACACTCCATTAATAGCATTACAATGATACATCAATTAGTTATCACCTCATTACAATTAGCAAAAAAACAAGATAACTAATGACCAACTTTATTCAACTAAATTTCATTACCATATATTACTAGAAATGCGACACAAACCACAAAATTGACATCCTATATACAATTGAAGCATCCACATATCATCATGTCTGTACATTATTCAATGATATAAAAAAATCAACACTAACCCATACGATTAATTAACACCTAATTCCATTCATTTCAAATACAGGACTTTATTTCAATATAAGCTAATTCCGTTACCCACACTACATTTCCCTTTAAAACGACGTCCGTCCGAATACATATATAATATACCGAACAATTACCTTTTCGTTAGTATATAGACAAGAAAAAAATATTACATTTGCGGAAATTCAGCCGACGAATTCTCTGTCCGTAACATTAGGGAAAACAGCGGTTTGCCCGTCAAATCACACCATTACATCCATTGATGAACGAAAAATGTCTCGCATATCGCTATTACTAAATATTCACCACTAATTTTCTCATAGTTCCTATAACTATTTTCAAGTCTAAAGAACCATACACAGTAACACTAGGAATTTCCACCATCATTCTTTGCAGAAAAAAATTAGAGCTTCCATTTCCTGTGAAAGACCTAACTCAGTACAACATATGAATAATTTTATTTTTAATAATCCCTCACGGTTGTACTTTTACCTCTGCACAATATCAATTTAAAATCCCATTCATTTAGAGAAAAATATTTCATTAACTTCATTAATTTCTGAATCCAAAGTATTATTTAATTTTTATTTCATGTTGCTTTACCAAATAATTTCCTGCGTTGTTTCCAAAATTTCAAGTAATGAAGGAGTTCAGTGGAATAAAAGACTGGACAGTATAAATAATACCATCCACCCATTGACCCCTTATCTTTCTCAAATTAAATTAATTCCATATATAGGTGGAGGAACAACCAGTGTTATACTATTCATTTTTGCCATAATGATTATTTATTTGACTTGGTCTTATAGAAAAGCATTATGTAGAAAGTGTTTAAAAGAATTAAAGTACGAACCCCAAGAGATTCAATTACATGAGATACCCGTTTCAACTCTTCCAATAGAGGTAACCCCAGTTCACAATTCCCAGAAGAATCAAACTGAAACTGAACACTTGGTACCACCTCCCATCAAATTTAGGCAACTAACCATAAATAAACCTCCTATGCCACCTCCTATTACATACAGACCATCTACTTCACAAGAAGTTGAATTGTATGCTAATGTACATTAAAACCCTTATGGATTTTAATTTTTTTTGAAGGCAGAGTCCTTATCGTAAATTTATAAAATTACTCAATTGTAATCATAACTAAAGTTATGGTAAAGAAATGCATACAATTCAAAACGAATTCAAAACAAATTTCCATTTCCCTAAAACACAATTCCACATGACTCAACAACATCCTTGAATCTTGTTTACTAATATTTCTTTTAAAACTACCTACTCTAACAAATCTTTATTGCCAATAACAATGGAGTTGAATTTTATTAAGACCTTCAATAATTCCAAATCTTAAATCCGGATAAATCCAGATTTCAAAAAATCCCTATTGGGAATAAATCCCGAAACAAATCCAATCGGATTCACGAATCCCTTTTCAAAATATTACACATAAAAAGAGAAAAGAGAGAGAGAGGGAGGAGCGTTAGTAGGAAAAAGAGAAGAGAGACGAGTTTTCGAAGGGACTGGCAGAAAGTAAAACACTATCAGTTTGGAGTGAGCAAATGATAGAGCAACAACAAATAAACCAGCTCTAAGAACAAATGTGAACGAATGGAATAATTGAGTTGTGTGCATGAGAATAAAACTTCAAAAAAATCTATATAAAGTTTTATCTATTAAAAATGTTTTACGAATACATCGATAAATTATAATTTTTATATATATATATTTTATTATATACATCATAAATATATATATAATTATATATATATATATATATATATATATATATATATAATATATATATATATATATATTATATATCGTAACTATATATACATAAATCACTCACATAATAACTATATATAGTATATAACTATTATATCAATACTATATATATATGGATATTAATATTTTTATTTTTTCTTTTATAACTAAAAACAAAGACAGATTTTAAATGGAGACTATAAAAAATAAGTCCCATTTCCTTTGATTACTTTCGCCTATTAGACAGAGGTAATGTTTAATTATGTTTAATTTATTAATTATATTTTCATTAATATATAATTATAGTTATAATAATAACATTAAATAATAAAATAATAAATAATTAATAATAATAATAATTAATAATAATAATAATAATACATATAATAATAATAATTAATACTGTGAATATTATACTTTAAATAATTTGTTATTGATTGTTTTAAGGTTTGCTTTACTTTTTCTAGTATTTTTACTTCTTATTGTTCTGAGAGAACTATGATTTTTGTTTTCATATTAAATTGTGTAATGAAATAAACCCACCACCACTTCAAATACATCATATATATTCAATAAATTTCGGCATAAACATAGAAGTTAATAATGAATTAAAAATATAATTGATATTGTAATTAATATTTTTAACTATAACTTTATTCTTAATCTTAATATTGGTTGTGAATTATTCAGTTATCATTTATTAATACTTCCATAAATATATTATAATCATTAAAGATAGCATCAATATTAACAAATATTATTTGATCAAATAATATATACTTAATCTATCATTTATATTTATTAGTCATTTTATATAATTTATTTATTCTGTTTTTCAAAAAGGTTTTTTGTGACCTTTTATAGAATACCTTATTGGGAATTGTATTAAATTAAAGAGATAAAAGACATACCGTAATGATTGTACCCACAAACGGTATAATGAAGGGAAGGAAACTTATTTACACATACTTATAACTATTACTATATATATACTATATATATATTATATATAATAGAATAATACTACAATATATATATATATAATATATATATATATATATATATATAATATAAATATTATATAATATTATATAATATATATATATATATAATATACTATAATATATAATATAATATTTAACACTATATATATATATATAATAATTCGAGTTGCACGCAAACAAAAAACGTTTGCAAAAGCTAAATCTCCT
>JABUQX010017367.1:20000-25689 GCA_015478945.1 Trachelipus rathkii | reverse complement strand
AAGGACGATTCTCCGATTTCTTCTCAATCCAAAGGCGGCTCCATGGAAGGAAAGCAACGCTCCTTAGTAAAAGAATAATTCAAAAATTGAATATATATTCAATCTTAACAATTAATTACATTAATAATACAATTAAATGCAATTCTATTTATGTAATTCTTCGTTTGTATTGTTAATCACATAAATTAATGATTGACTACGATGCATTGTTTACAATTCGCTAATTTCAGCTCATTTTGGTGAGTAGAGAAGAAGGAGAGAGAGAGGAGGAGGAGAGAGAGGAGAGCGAGAGAGAGAGAGAGGAGAGAGGAGGAGAGAGAGAGAGAGGAGGAGAGAGAGAGAGAGAGAAGAGAGAGAGAAATTAATTTGACTCATATTATAAGTATATGCAATTCTTAAAAAGCCTCCTTTTTAACAATAAATCATTAAAAATTAGCTCTTCTATTCCAAAATCGCATTTTTTTGCGCTTTGATATACGAAATTATTAATAACCATAAAATCTTATAAAAATATTTTACTTAAAAATTCAAAATTTAGCTCTAGAAAAAAAAACACATCGTACTTTAAATCAACTCTCGAAGGGAAGCTTTTGGGTTCTTTTGCCTTCTCAGCATCCGTACGTGACGTCACTGTGTGAAGAATTTTATTAAAGGTCTATGATTTTATATTGAAAGAAATCGAAGGAAAGTAATAAATCAAGCAAACATATGCTGTTAATAATAATATGCTATAATTTTAATAAATTTGAATAAATAAAGTTTGCAATTAATTATTTCAAATTGATTAAAAATAATTAGTGGAACAATAATTACAATAATTTTTATAAAACCATAGTCATCAATTGACTATCTTTAAGCGAAGTGAACAATTTTTTGGCGTCTTCAATTTGAAATTTATGAGCTATATATATATATATTATTATTATATATGATCGAATTGCTTCCTATGATGTGTATATTATATATATATAATATATATATATATATATATATATATATATATATTAATATAGATAATATATATATGCTCGTCATTGCTCCTTGACTGGGCTGGTCATCGCACGCCCACTGATATATATATATATATAATATATATATATATATATATACATATATATATATATATATATTATATATATATTAATATATATATATATAAATATCGAGAAGAGACGTTGAGAGAGAGAGAGAGGAGTTTCTGAAACTCATCATTAAATTTCCTTTACTTGTCACAACTTGTTGCCTTTAATTTTGACAGAAGTAATATTTTTAGATGGAAACTGGAATAAAGGCGAACGTTTATATATATATATATTATAATATATATATATACTATATATATATTATATAATATATATATATATATATATATGTATAAACACTGCTACAAATTCAACGCAGTGTGATAGGTATTAAAAAATAACCCCTACAGTAATTTCACTGCTGGGATTGAACCTGGGCCCAGCAGATGTCCGCGTAAGTGTTGACGACCAAGCCACGATGGACTAAAAGTAAAGAGCCGAGATATGTTTCCTCGTGTGCCATATATCACCACCCAACAGGACACACGACGTCACTCTACCCGTCCCAACCAGCTCGGGCGTGCGACAAACTGGGCCCGTATTGGGCAAGCTATTTCATCTCTGCGGCGGTGCCCAGTTTGTCGCTACGCCCGACCCGATGTGACGGGTAGAGTGCGTCGTGGTTCCTGTTGGGTGAGTGAAATATTCACCACAGGAACAATTCTCGTGCTTTACTTTTAGTCCATCGTGGCGTGGTCGTCAAAACACTTACTGCGGACATATGCTTGAGAGGTTCACATCCCAGCAGTGTGAAATTACTGTAAGGGTTATTTTTGAATATTATATATATTATATATATATATCATATTATATATATTTTTAAAATAATATATACTATATATATTATATATATATTATATCTAATATATATTAATATAGTATTATAAGGGGGTTTCAAGAGAGTTTTGAACTCTCCCCCCCGGAAAATTAATTAACGATCCGAATTTTTTTTTTAGAATTATCTCTTAATTTTTAATTAATTTACAAGATAATAAATATACTAATCAAGCAATTTAAGTAGTATATATTAATAGACATGAGGAAAACATAATTATGGCTCGTGAAGATTTGTTAAGTTTAATGGCTGTTGAAAGCACGAAAGGAGAATCTCTAGCGAAGGCAATACTTCGAAAGTTGAAATAGATAGTGACTTTCTGATTGGACAACGATATGATGGTGGAGCAGCAAGGAAGAAAAGTTTTATATAAATGCGTTCAAGCTGTCGAAAATATATAGCGCTTTGCATGTTCAGTGACGTTTAACTCAATATGATGTAAAACGTTAGAAACTCTAAATTAGGCTACAATGAAAGCAACTACGCACTATTTTAAGGTTTTTCTAAGACGAAAACTATTTAACAAGAAACAATCCTTTCCTATTTTTTTTTTGTTGGTAATCGTGTTATCTTGTAAGTTGTATCTGATATGTTAACGAGAACCTAATGACTTCTTTACTTTTAAATTCTGATGTATTAGGAATACTGCACGTGACACAAGCTTCAATTCCACAAGAGTACATTATCCACTTCCCAAGTAAATTAGTTTCTAAGAAAATGCCTTTGGGCTCATCAAAGTATGTGGAAACTCCTGATCTGAAGTTACTGTTTTTCAAAAGGGTATTTCTTTCATTATGGTTGTGGGTTAATCCATTCAACACTTTCGGCTTCTACTCCCATATCCACATAAAAAAGCTGTAATCAGTGAATACATCCTCAAAAAATGACCTAGTGGACGATACAAATCGCTTGATTTTTTTCCTTATGCTTATTGGACGCTGTAAATTCACCATCAAAAGTTTGGAAATAAGTGAGAAACGCTCTAAAATCTCTTTTTTTTTTGGGGGGTTCGGGAAAAAAAAAAATAAACAAAACCGTGGCACCGATTACAACGCAGACAGAACTTTTTAAAATGTTTGTGAAGTTGCGAAATCACTAATTTTAATTACGCTATCAAATGCGAAGATGATCTATTCTGGAATTTTTAAAGCGTCATAGTTAAAAAAAGTTTGCAACGCAACAGCACTCAAATAAAACTTTCCAATAACATATAGCTAGAAAACAACCCTAAATTCTTCTAAAGTAAATCACCGAGTAAACTTCTTGCCAACCTTCAAGAAATAATTGCGCAACCTGATTGATTCAACTAGCTCACATGGCTCTGAATTTGTAGATCTGATCGATCTTCTTCCACAACAAAGGGGAATACCTAGAGGAGGCAATCCTAAGAAAGTTGAAATAATGATGGGGTTCTGATTGGCCACACATGGTGGTGCAGCAGCAATGAGGAAAGCCTTTAAATAAAAGCTGTTTATTTAAGCAGTCGGTAAATATATCATGCGTCATTGAATATTCTTGCTGTTGAGATTCATGAACATCTTTTTGGTTAGCACAGAAACAACTGGGCATTTAGTTTGCCAAGGTTGGAACCTATTTTATTATAAAAAAAGGAAATATATTTAAAAAAAAAAAAGAAAATGGACAAAACTAACACGGATATGGAAAATAAGGCGTTTTAAAGTTTCGATGTGATGGTACAATTTAGAAACAGTTCTTACACACCAAGCAATCCTGTTGAAGCGCTTCGGGAAGCATGAAGATATGATCACAACTATTGAACCTTCTCATAAAGCCTTAAATCTTTTGAAATTGTAAACACGAGCGAATTTGTTCATATAATTATATTTTCAACTTTATTGTTGGCCAACATTAAACTTATGTAATTTTAAATAATAAAATATTGCAGTCTCCATCATAAGTGACAGCAGCAGCTTTTTTAATCTACTGAAAATGTAATGGTTTGAGTTGAAAGACTTGGGCTATCAAAAGGTCGTGAAAATTTTCAAATTGTTGAAAGTTTCACAGCCTGCAACATATTTGGCTTTCTCTTATATTGAAAAAAAACTGAGTATGCCCAGTGTCAGAATCAATGTAATACGAAATAAATCAAGCAATTGCATAGCTTTCTTGATGATTTTTCAAACTAGTGGAGCAATTAGATCCAACCTTAACATATCTTAGGAAAAAATGAATTCCTATTCTATATCTTTAAAAGGTTTTACAAATTTGTAATATAACTTATCTAATACAGTCATATTTGGATAGTTAAGGACTATAGGATCTATCTCATTCACAACGTGCACTCCAAAATGATTGTTTCTTCTACTCTGAAAAGGCTCATAACACGTTTTTCTTAATTTTACAGGGAAGAAAAGACAAACAAATCTGATTAAATGAGTGTTTAACATAGCCATAAAATTATAAATATTCATTTTTCTGCTAAATAGAGCTTAAATAATTTTCCCTCCATTATAATATTTTTTTTTTCTTTTGTCTTAAAATTCTGTCATTCCAAAATATATTAATTTATTTATTTTATGCGCCTTTATTCAAATAAGATTATATGCGAATATATATATATATATATATATATATATATATATACTGACCTAGGTCTTTCATAATATTTATATATATTATATATATATATATATAATATTATATATATATATATATATATATATATATTACTGACC
This sequence comes from Trachelipus rathkii, assembly GCA_015478945.1. Taxonomy (NCBI): domain Eukaryota; kingdom Metazoa; phylum Arthropoda; class Malacostraca; order Isopoda; family Trachelipodidae; genus Trachelipus; species Trachelipus rathkii. The sequence continues at coordinate 21,076 of JABUQX010017367.1, read as the reverse complement.
AGGTCTTTCATTAAATCTCATGTTCTTTGTCTTTACTTTTTCACTTTGTCCTAAAAAAAATATTTTCTTAAAGGGAAGGAAACGGAATATATAAGATGCTTGTTTCATTACATTTAATTATTTATTTTGAATAAAGTATTTGGTTGTGTAGAAGTGTAAAATATTATTTGTGAAAGGCCTGATGGAAGGCGTGTAAAAGTGTAACCATATTCATACTTTATGAAAGCCTTCTGCAAAGCCTTTTCTGTATTGATAATAAAATATTCATTACTTATGAAAGCCCTTCTGCAAAGCCTTTTCTGTATTGATAATAAAATTCATTTTTCTGTTTGAAGAAAACTAAATTTTACGAAAGCTTAGTTAGTTAATCTTATTATAGGAATGAAAGAGTTTTTCCTTTTTGAATATTTTATAAACTACAATTAATTAAAGATAAGGATATTTGGGAATCAGTAGTAAGACCCATGATATATTACCAAAATTTTTGGAGTCGGAAGTCGGAAGTCGGAAGCTGGATACGGACAGCTAAAAGTTTAAGAATCAGAATCAGACGATTTTTCTTTATACATTGCAACCCTGGATTTAAAACAAAAAAAATAATAAAATCAAAATACGAATGAGGTCAATCCCGATAAGGCTGGTAGAGGTATGAATAGAATATAATAAGTACCCAAGTGTGTTAAAAAAATACTATAAAAAAGAAAATAAAATAAAAAGAAACTCTAACTGCGTATGTAACCTATTCCGATCAAACTAGTCTAGTTCTGCTTCGAATTAAGATAAATACAAAAGTTGAGTAAAAAAAAAAAAAAAAAAAAAAAAAAAAATGAAAAAAATTAACCACTCCTACTAATTAGGTAAATCCTAATAATTCTAGTATAATTCTCCTTCACATAAAAATAAGTAATAAAATACTAAATAAAGTCTAGTAATTAACCAAACAAATAATAAAAAATAAGTTGCCTTTAACACCCACAAAACCACGTCACAAAACCAGTGGAATATTATAACGACTTTTCATATTAACGACTTTTCAACACAGTGTTTTTGAATTAAGCTCATGGCAGAAAAAAGTA
>JABUQX010017366.1:17500-18884 GCA_015478945.1 Trachelipus rathkii | reverse complement strand
GTTGTACTTCGTTCGGATTTCAATTCTGGTGTTTTAAACAGCAGACGTATAAAACAAGAAACGCATAAGCATTTCCTACGCCGATTCAATAATAATAATAATAATAATAATAATAATAATAATAATAATAATAATAATAATAATAATAATAATAATAATAATAATAATAATATAAAAATAAATTAAAAATAAAAATAATAATAATAATATAAATAAATAATAAAAATATATAAGTAAAACTAATATAAATAATATAAATATACTTAATAAATAAAAAATACAAATATATATTATTCGATATAAGTTGATTTTTTATTATTTTTTAATTGTTTCTCAGAAATATTATTAGACATCAATATTTAATAAAAAAAAAGTATAAATATTTTTATTTTATATTAAAGCATATATAAAAATTATACGCAGAAAAGAAATAATAATAATAATAATAATAATAATAATAATAATAATAATAATAATAATAATAATAATAATAATAATAATAATAATAATAATAATAATAATAATAATAATAATAATAATAATAATAATAATAATAATAATAGTGATAAAGGTAATAATAATAATAATAATAATAATAATAATAATAATAATAATAATAATAATAATAATAATAATAATAATAATAATAATAATAATAATAATAATAATAATAATAATAATAATAATAATAATAATAATATGATAAAAAAATGAAAAAATAAAAAATAAAAAATTAAACCTTGCGCTAATCAGTCTTTTTAAATTGTTTGTTTCCTGTTTTTTATTTTTTCCTTTTATTATTATTATTATTATTATTATTATTATTATATTTTTATTATTATTGTGTATTAATGAGTAATAAAATACTCAGTTATAGCAGTAGTACTTTATGTTTAAAATAAATATTAATATTTTTATTTACATTAATGTTTTAATATTTTATATTATTTTATTGCTTATTTATTTATTATTATTATGATTTTGATTATCATTTTTATTATTATTACTAATATTATTATTATTAGTTGCAGTAGTAGAATAGTAGTATCAGCAATATTTATTATTATTATTATTATTATTATTATTATTATTATTATTATTATTATTATTATTATTATTATTATTATTATTATTATTATTATTAGTAGTAGTAGTAGTAGTAGTAGTAGTAGTAGTAGTATTAGTAGTAGTAATTTTTATTAATATTGCGATATTTTATTATTAGTAGTAAGTGTAGTAGTATTATAGTAGCAGCACTGGTAGTCGTAGTGGTAGTAGTTTATAATTTTTATGCATTATTTCCTGCAATTTTATTTTTTACATATATAATTTTTATTTTCCATTTTTTTGTCTATTAAATACTGGTTTGGAAGCAGGGGTGGGG
>JABUQX010017365.1:0-12500 GCA_015478945.1 Trachelipus rathkii | reverse complement strand
ATGCCCTTCTTCCGTACGACCGTCGAAATGCAAATTAAAATTTCTAAATTGTTAAATAAAGGTATATTATTAATTGGATTTTTCTTTTGCAGAGAGTTTTAAAAGATCTCATCAACGACAAACTCCCGAGGCTTTGTACCCATTTTGAGCAACATGAATTAGATATTTCACTTTTTTCATTCAATTGGTTTTTGTGTGTGTATGTTGATGCAATCCCTCCGTCCACTTATCTCTATATTTGGGATTCATTCTTATTTGAAGGAAGTAAAGTAAGAAATTTTGTATTTTTTTATTAATTTTAATGAGTATCTGTTTTATGTTGCTCTTCCTTTCCTCTCGTGGCAATTAATTTTCTATATATTTGCAGATGTTAGAAATTATAAGTTGTGATAATTAGGGTATTTGTTTATAAATATATTTCAAAATTCAGTTTTTCTTTTTAGAAGTCTATTGGCATCCTCTCCCCCAAAAAAAAAAAAAAAAATTAAAAATAAACCAGAAAATGTTAAGAATTTGAATAATCTTGCATTACTTTGACTTCGTGTTAGCATTCTTAAATTTATTGGTTCTTTATTTTTGTTTTAAAATCTTACCAATATATATATATATATATATATATATATATATATATATATATATATATATATATATATATATATATATATATATATATATATATATATATATATATATATATATATATATAATGGTTATAAATTTATTTTTATGAAAAAATTATAGTTATAATAACATTTTATTATTCTTTACTCATACATTTTCCCTTGTATATTGCTAAGTTATTAATTTTCTAATTTTCTTATTACTTTTAGGTTTTGTTTCGGTTTGCCATTGCTATTTTTAAATTATGTGAAGAAGACATTTTAGGAAAGAAAGATTACATGTCAATATTTGATTACCTTCGTTCGGTTCCCGAGCAAGTTGCCAATCTTCAAAAACTGAAGCAGGTAAGTAAAGCGTTTTAAACTTTATATCTTCTGTTTATTTAATATCTTCTCACATGTATGCAAGTAAAGCTCAAAAAGCTTTAGTCTCCAGGTATTTATTTTATTTCAATGTTTGCGCAATTAAAAGTGTATCCGAAATTTTCAGTTAAAGTGACGCACTTATAGTGGCACATAGTTCACATAGGAATTGTATAGATATATAGATTGTTTTTCGTATTCATAAGTTTATAAGTGGATTCCAAGGTTAGATTCTTAAAAATATGGAGAAAAAAAATCAAAGGAGTGAATGAAGGTTAATTTACTAAAATTTATGACAAGCTCTTTGGACGCTGATAGGCGCACATAATAAATTTAGTATGTTTTTTTTTAAATCCTGGTTATTTACTATTATTTTGGGCTTTGAAAGCAAAGCAAAATAGAATAAAACTTAGATTGGGGTATTGTAGAATATACCCAAATATGAGATGGGTAAAATAGAAGATTATATGGAAAGGATTTAATTTGAGATATCTTAGGGAAAACAAGAAAGGAGAAAATGTAGTATTATACATTGATGGAGTGATAAAAAAATCGGATCTACTCGCCTTTTCTTCAGGTGAGACAGTAAAATTTTGTTTTTTCGAAGAAAGTTTGAATATATAGTCGTCTCAGTTTGAAATTTTACATGTCATTAGTTGTAATAATGCATGCCTTTGTATCATTTTTACAATAGCAATTGCTTCTGCAAGCGATATATATCAACACCATCTTTAATCCCACCTAAAACATTAAATAATAATTCTTCCTCGAGAACTAAAACAGAGAAGAGAATGCATATATCTATTTCTCACTTAAAATAGAAATTGAAGCACTTTTATCATAAATATACCTAGGCATTCATTCTAGAGCAATAAAAGAATTTTAAATAAAATAAAATATTCATTAATAGAATATATATATATATATATATATATATATATATATATATATATATATATATAGAATATATATATATATATATATATATATATATATATATATATATATATATATATATATATATATATATATATATTGATAGATTAATAGGGAAGCTCTATTGCAGGTGTTAGTGATATATGGTGTTGGTGGTAGGCTTCTGAATGGAGTCAAAAGTATGTATAACGATAGTGAAGGGTGTGTAATAATAAATGGAGCTAAAAGTGATTGGTTTAATATTAATGGCGGAGTGAGACAGGGATGTAAAGTTATGTCTCCTGTTTATTCAATTTAGATGGGGTTGCGAGAATTAGAGGTAGGGGTATGAGAAGAAGTTAGAATAATGGAGAATGGAAGATGGAGGGCAACTTACTGGTGACAGTATGCGAGATTTGGTTTTGTGGCATAATCGAAGAGAGGAGAAATTGCATGGTGTGTAAAGAGGGGTTTGGGTAAACATAGATCAGAGTATGGTTATGGTAGCTAGTGAGGACAGTCCGCCACCTTATGGTTATGTTAGATGGTGAGCAACTGGAACCAGTGTCTGAGTTTAAATATTTAGGATAAATGTTTGATGAAAAGGGAACTGATGATGCAGAGTGTAGTAGGAAAGTTGTGAATGGTAGGAAGATTGCTGATGCAATTAAATCCTTGGTGGATGTAAAGGGATTAAGTCTTGCGTGCGCTAGGATTTTGCATGAGGGTGTGTTGTTACCTGTGTTAATGTATAATAGTGAAACTATGGTCTGGAATAAGAAGTATAGATCTAAGGTACAATGTGTTCAGATGGACAATCCTAGAGGCGATTTAGGTGTGAGAAGAATTTACAGAAATGAAGAATGAACTCATTAGGGAGTTGTGTGGTGTGAATAAAGGAGTAAATGAGAGAATAAATAAGAGTACATTGGTCATATGGAAAGGATGGACGATAGTCGGTTGGTTAAGCAGATGTATAGTGGTGAGTGTGCTGGGAATCGACCGGCTGGGAGACCAAAAAAAAGTGGATTGAGTCAATAAAAGAATGCCTGAAGGAGAGAAATGTGAGTTTAGCAGAGGTGAGAAGAAAGGTGCATAATAGGAGCAAATGGCTGAGTTTTGTGAGTGGGAGTGGTTGTGGGCCTTGCTCAGGGTATGAACCATACAGTGAGGGTCTGTCACAATCCCGTGAAACCCTAGGGTGAATTTTTCTGACTATGACGAGTTCTCTCTTAAGGATATAAAGGGGTTGGTAAGGTTGGACTTTTTTTTTCGACTTGCGTCATATAAAGGGGATGGTAAGAGAGAGCCTTCTTTTAGACTTGCGTCATATTCTTCTACTACTATTCTGTTCCAGTGTATGATACACACACCACCCCTAATCTTGGGATAGGTGGAATATATATATATATATATATATATATATATATATAGAATATATATATATATATATATATATATATATATATATATATATATATATATATATATATATATATATATATATATATATATATATATATATATATATATATATATATATATTGGGGCTGCTGATTTTCATTTCATGAGACGTCAGCCCATCTGCTAACTTTTCTCCAACATGGATAGTCACACAAAAGAATATTAGCTTCCCATTTGTAGTTGCTACTCATTTTATGTATTGTAGCTGAATGAAAGGCTTAACCAAATCAAGGTACACTGGCGGAGCCTTCTAGAGTCTCTCACTTGAGAAAGAAGGGTGAAACCCTTTGCTCTATGCATCTTGAGGAGTTTCATGAGAATTTTTGGAATAAATAGAAATAGATTCTTGTATTCCCTAGTTCAATAGCATAAAAAGTGCCACGACTGTATATAAAGTTTGATGTCAGAAATACTGTTCTGTTCTTTACTTTAAGGATCTGACGGATGGTATTCTTCAGTAGAAACAAAAATTAAACTAGATGGGCATAATCCAAATGTTTATCAGAAATTGCAAATGGTGAATATTTTAGCATTGATGGATCCTTTGCTGGCTGGGAAATTGGTAAAAAGAATATAGAGATGTAACAGATTAAAGAAAAAATCTTTTGAATAAGAGAAATCTAATAGGAACTATACCTGTAGACTTACAAAGACAGAATCCTTTTTTGGTATATAAAGTTTGATTTTTTACTTATACCAAGATATTATGTAGTGTAAAATATTTTCATAGTCTATTTTACTATTATTTTTCATTATTTACATCTAAACATTTTTTAAATTAATATTCATTTTCTTAAAAAATAAACACCAAAGGAAAAAATGACTATTATTATTATTATTATTATTATTATTATTATTATTATTATTATTATTTATAATATTTCTAGATCTCTAGATTTACTTTTTCATTATACTCTTATTGACTATTCATTATTATTTACTCCTTTTAGTACTTATTTATGGATATATAGATTTCAACTCTTAATTCTCAGATCTACATGTTCTTAATTATACCTATGTAGAAGAATTTTAGTAATAAATCACATAACTACTCTTTGTTTTCGTGTAAAGTCAGTCTACCCAAGTTTATCTTTGTCTTGATAGCAGCCCATTTTAGAGCTGAGCAGGCAAGATATAAAATATAAAATTCTGTAGTTGTCGAAAAGAATGAACGTTCGAAATATACGACAAAAAGGACACAAGACAGAACATTAGAACTGATATTCCTCTATTTCATAAGTCTCTTTTAAAAATATTATGAACTGGAAGGGGCTAGGAGCGTAGGATAAAATAAAAAATAAAATTAATAGATATAAATAAAATTATAGATAAGTTTAACAGCTAGGTAAAGCATAGCTAAAAGCTGCTAATGGATAGAATAATTAACTCACTCTAGGTAAGGAAGAATACCAAAGATGGATACACGTAATTGTATGACTAATAATATTAAGTACACTTGTTACTAATTTAGTTATATATAGGAGTGTATTGCTACGTTAGCTACTCTTATAAAAGATATTATATATTATTATACGTATATATTAATAATTAAACAATGCACAAATATCACAGTTGGTCTCGAGTATTCCTGCATAACAATTAAATGGAATGAACGTATGTTGCAGGAAGCAAATTAGAAGATCGAAATAAAAATTTACGTATAGGTAGTGGTTCAAACTACAAATTAGCATCATTTATGCAACCCCTGAATGCGGGAGAACTCAGCATGATTATGATGTATATACATTTTGCGGGTGGTGAGGGATGGATGATCTGGCATGTTAAATGATTTTTATTCAATACATTGTGAGGATCTCATGATTGAATCTTAAGGGGCAAAATGTGCAGGTCTCTGGAACTGCGGATTTGCAGCGGGTGGTCATAAATTATTATAATGCGGATGTCACAATCTATCTTAATGTATAATGTAAATTAAATATAAATATATAAAATATAATATATCTAATGATTATAGTATGAGAATGATAATAAGATGATGATATATAGTAATATAAGATTTATATATAATCTATATTATATATTATTTAATGAATAATATTACTTATCTACATATTAATAATATATACTTAAGTATGACAGTATTATACTATTCTAGTACGAGGGTAGTACTTAATTTTTATCAAAATATACGCACGAGAGGGATTAGGACACCCCTTCTACCAATACGTAAGATAATGATCAAGTTGACTAACTGATGGATTTGCGGTATTGATTCATGGAGCTGCATTTAGGATAAAGGGGATGAAATTGGAAAATAAGACTCTACCAATGCGTGGACATGTGTAATGAAGCTCTTATTGATTCAATAAAGCAGACGGGGGCCAATAATAGCACCAATAACATAAACAATAAAATTGAACTGGAATGCCTACTAAAAATATTGCCAGAGCTCCTTAATGGGAAGATTGGCTAAAATCGCAGAAGCAAAATCAAAGCGAAGTTATTGATGAAATTTAAAATTACCAAAGAACATCATGAACGTCGGAAACTAAAAGCAAATAAGTCAGAGACACGTCCCTCTTTCCTACGTATTTTAGGATGGCATGGACGTAGGGTATGTGTTATAACGCGGTGAGATGATTTTTGATAATGATAGGCAGTAAACTGAGGACGGATATTTCTTGCTACTACTCAGCAGGATAATGTGTGCTTGTTTAGTTTTATTAAAAAAAAAAAAAGAAAAAATGAAGAAAAGAAATAAGAATAAAAAAGACTCTGAGAAATGAGAGCACCCACAGGTATATAAGGTTTGAAATACTTGAGATGACAAAAAAACACAAAATGAATAAAGTTCTCTTCTATAAGCAAATCACGTTTTGCCTTATTCCAGAATATTTACATAAAAAAGGATACTTTAAATCATTATTTCTGCAATTTATATATATTATACTCTTTCAAACTTCATTTACACATAGTTTCTTTTGATTCATGCAGCTTCACAGTTTATTTTGCGGATACGTTCCCCTTTGATTTGAATCATGTAAGTTAAATCTGATTCCCATATATTACGGTGAGTGCTTTTTGTAAACTTAAAGTCCTTATAATCCAAAATGAAATGCTCAGGAATTGAAAAAATAATAAAAAACAGATAGTTCATTATTAACAGCACATTGTTAGTTAAAATTCCATATAGGTTTAATCATACTGTGCAGAGCGAAAATAATTTTCACAGTAGCACCTTTATAGGAAGCTACTGTCAATTCAGATTGAATCTGGATTGGTTCCTTGAAGTAGTGAATCTTTATAGAAACTATGATAAAGAATTTACCAAAAACACATGAACCTCAAAAAATACAGCTAAGCGAATCACTACACGTTAACTTGACTGGGTGTCAGACCGTGAAAATCGTGTGTGTTTTGTTTTTTTTAATTTAGAACCAAATCATCTTCAATTCAAAAGACTTATCGAAATCAGTAGGATAAATGACGAGGCTGAATTTCTGTTCATAAATGGTTCAGCCTTCTTGCCACATTGAGTTCTATACCCACAGAAATTATCCGTTATCATTGTTCTACAATGATTCCATAGTTTTACATGAAATTCCTTCTAAATAAGAAAGAGAATCGCCAATTAGTAAGTGAAGTACTACGTATGTTCAACTATAATGCACACGATAAGAAGTGACCATAGTTTATGACTAAAATCTACGCACTCCATCTAAGAAGAGCAAGAAACTAATATTAGACAGCTTATGGTAAATAAAAACACAACTATCTCTCAGATTACAAATTAACAAGCTTAACCTTAAATCCTAATCCATTATATCACTAGGTAAATATCTAATCTAATCGAAGTATAATCGCCCCTAAATTACTTTTATACAGAAAAATTTTTAAGTTTTTCGATTTCTTTGCTGAAGACAACAGTTTTCGTAAAAAACGGAAACCCATGATCGTTTTTTTTAATTCCTTTCTTATTTTTTTCTCCATCCATACCCCATCATATATAATGATTTTTTATTTTACAAATTAATTTAAGGAATTTATGGTGGTAATATATATTATTATTATGATACGATTGCTAGTTATATCTACAGGGTTCATGTAATGTTTTCCATCTATCTTAGATTTAATATGTTGATATATTTATTATGTCTATTTTATTATTCTTATATATTATGTGTTGACTTGAACATCCAAATACTTATTTATCAGTAATTTTTAAACATACCTTATTAAAATTCATCTCTCTATGTTGCGTGCCACATTGCTCCGTCAAAGGACTGATAATGGTAAAGGTATTAAGTATATTTAATATGATTACTTTTAAAATTAAATAAAAGGAGGGAAAGGAAGAAGGAAAGTTCTTGTGATTTAATCGGGGTAACATCTTGTCAATATAAAAAAATAAAAAAAAAAAAAGATAACACCTCATGAATATTGCCCTCTATTTCTTATTTTAAGATTTCTTGATGATTTTTTCTTTTTTTTTTTTTTTTTTTTTTTTGTTTTTTGTTTATTTTTTTATAATTCCACATGTCTAAAGAATATTAAAAATAATAAATAGTAATAACAATATAATAATAAAATACATTCTAAATATTGTAAAAAAAAATATGTATAGTATATTTTTTTGGTGGGAAAAAATAAGCGATTTAGAAAAAATGTATTTTTTATTTTTTTTACAACTTTTCTTCAAGAAAAGAAATGAAACTTAAAAATAATCTGATAAAAGTAATTAGGATTATTCTCGATTAGGATTAGGATTTAGGATTAAGGATTTATGGTTAATTAAACTCTGTAATTTTAATTGACGGATAGTTGGTTTTTTAATACACGCTAAAATTATAGTTTTGCCTCTCATTGGCAGGTGAACATTAAACTAGGTCATTCGTTCGTTCATTAGTGAACATCGATACTCTACTATTGGCGATTCTCTTTACTTATTTAGAAGAAATTCATGTAAAAAATGGATCATTGTACTGTAACGAATTTGTGGAAGAACTCAATGGTGGAAGAAGCTGAACATTTGAAGAAATTCACTCGTATGTATCCTACTGATTTCGAAGTTCTTTGAATTACTGATGATTGGTTCTAAAATTAAAAAAAACAAAAAACGATTTAGGTCTGCACCCAGCAATTACGTGTAGTATTCGCTTAGCTGTATTTCTGAGGTTTCTGTTTTTGGTAGATGTTCAAGTTTATAAGTCATCTTCAAGAACCCAAACCAGATCATATCTGAATTACAGTAGTTCAAAAGGTGCATGGAAATTATTTCGTCTGCAATAGATTAACCTATATGGTAATTTTACTAACAATGTTTTATATTGAACTACTTTTTTTTTTCATTTGAGCTTCTTTGGAAAAGGTCTTTAAGTTACATAGCACCCACCATAAATTTGGAACAGTTAACTTACATGATTCAAATCAAAGGGGAACGTATCCGCAAAATAAACTGTGAAGCTGCATGAATCAAAAGAAACTATGTGTAAATGAAGTTTGAAAGAGTATTCCAGACCTACATTATATAGATTTAAGATCAGTATTTGTTCGCGGTTTCGTAGACTTTCACAATAATTCCAAAATTTATCAAATTTTTTTGTCAATTTCAAGTTTTCAATTTACTGTTGCTCTCTTCTCAGTTTGTTTGTTTTTTTTTTTTTTTTTTTTTTTTTTATAAAAGACATTATTGCATGCGTAGTAGCAAGATATGTCATTTGCTAATTAATAGCAAAATTTACTGTTATAAAATATAGTTGATTAAATATTATTTCTTTTATTTTTTTTTTTTTTTTTTTTTTTCCGCAGTATCTATTTATGTTTGGTTATTTAAATTTCATCAATAAACTTCGCTTTGATTTTGCTTCTCGATTTTAGCAATTTTAAGCTTGCTATTATCTTGGTTATTTGTATTTGTTATGTATTCTATCTGAATATACACACTGTCCAGCGACAAAATGCGTCCAGAAACCAAATCAGTTGATTTAATTTACTTTTAGAGGGGCATAATATCGCATTTGATAAAATTGTCAGAGTTTATATATATATACTATATATTTATATATATATATATATATAAATTATAATAATTATATATATATATATATATAAGTTATATATATATATATAAATATATATATTATATATATATATATAATATATATATACTAGTGTTGCACCGATACCGAATTAATTTGACACCGCATCCGCATCTGCAATTCACATTATTGAAATTATCAATGGCACTAATATGGATGATATAAAAGTTATTGAAAAATAAAAAATTTAGTATTGTTTGTATAATGCTCTGAGAAACATGTTATAAACAATATTTTTCTTATTATATATATATATATATATTATATATATTATATATATAATATATATATTATATATATATATATATATAATATATATACTATATATATATATATATATTATTATATATATAATTATATATATTATATATATATTTTTGCAAAAATTTTTGTAAATTGAGATAAGTCGATTCTTTCTGTGCGGACTTTTCTGAAATTTCTACCTCCTTGCTTTTGACAAGTTTGAGTTTTTCTCTGTAATTCGGATTTCTTTCTTCTTAGGAACAAGCAAGTTGGTAGTGATTCGACTGGGTATGAGATAGAAGTGGGAGAGGAATATGAAGAGAATGGTCAATAGGCAGTGGGGTTAGCCTTTTATACAATTTTTGTTTGTCGTACTTATGCCAAATTTTGCTTACCGCAAATTTCTTGGCATAAGTTCGAACATAAATTTTAATTTTTACCGAATAATTATGCTTTGGGATGCTACATTATTTCTTCTTACACTATCAAGCTCACACACATTCACTATTATCTCTTTATTACTGAGTTTTTCGAAGTGTTTTGCCAAACTCCCCTAGCATCCATTTCATCAGTCAAGAAACTACCATCCTTTTTCATTATTCTACGAATAATCTCTCTCTCTCTCTCTCTCTCTCTCTCTCTCTCTCTCTCTCTCTCTCTTCTCTCTCTCTCTCTCTCTCTCTCTCTCTCTCTCTCTCTCTCTTCTCTCTCTCTCTCTCTCTCTCTCTTCTCAACTTTTTGTACTTCCTTCCAGAAGAGTTCCTATTCCCTTGGTAAATTCCCATTCTTCTCTTCCAGACTGTTCAATTTACCTCTTTTTCTTCCTACGTAAATTTATCTTACCTTTTTTTCCTCCTTATATATTTATACGTGGAGCCCAACCTTTAGTCTATCTCGACCAAATTAAGAATTCAAAAATTTTAGCGAGGCATTAATAAACATTAATATATATATATATATATATATAGTTTTATATATATATATTAATATATATATATAGTATATATATATTATATATATAAATGATATATATAAATGAAAAAGCGAGAAATATATATATATACTATATTACTAATATATATATAATTTTGAAATTTTAATGTTTAAATAAACGTGATGAAAGTGAATAGCGCGGAGCCGCGAAGCAAGATGTGCTCCGCGAGACCTGACGGGTTGGCACCGTCTACTATACAACATTCTTTTTACGTTTAATGCTTACATCACCTCTTCATATCACCACCAATCACTATTGACATTCTTACTATTTACTTTAGCATAACCACATCCACATACCTTTCTCTTGCTACTACTAACAAAGGCTTCCTTCATTTAGCACGTCCAGATTTTGTTCAGTTTCACCTTGTTCATTCTTCAACTGATTTATTGCAAGTGCATGCTAGTCATATACCTTTTCCTTTGAACCTTTGATTCATTCTAACTTCTAGATTTTATTCTACTTCAATTCCTTCATGTTCTCTTTCTTTTATAAAAATCACAAAACCTAAATGTTCCTCGAAAAACATAATGATCTGAATATTCCCATCCCCATCTCCCTCACTGATTTAAAGAGTCATCACATATAAAAATTTAATTTCCTCTCTCTCTAACACAAAATCAAACTCATACTATTCGCTTTCTACATACCACTCTATCTTCTCAACTCTCGTATAATTATGAAATGAATACTCTTATTGATCCGAAGAAATGTATTAATTACACAACATAACCTCCCCCCCCCTTATCTTTAATTCCTCACAGGAACATTCAATCCAGCCTTCCAACAAGTTCTCATTTTCTCCCTCAACTTCAAATAACAGTTATACCATCCCTTTGTTCATCACCATTCCATCCATTTAAGTTGCCCAACACAATTAATCTAAAGCTGCTCACTCACCCCGTCCCAACAAATATATATTTCAGTATTAATTTTATCATCATTCCCATTCACATCAACATATGAACCCTCAGATGGACCATATTGTTACAACTACAAATACCTTGACCCTTCTAAACCTAAATCTATAAACGATTAGAATTTTGGTTACTCACAAAAAAAGCATTCATCTAAGATCTGTAGCCATAGGTCACTTTCAGAATCGCAATGTCTTCTCTCCTATTTCCTCTTCACCAGGTGTCGGAAGTCGGAGTCGGGGCAGTCGGGTAGTTTTTGAAAGCAGGTTGGAGTCGGAGGTCGAGTAAGCGAGTCGGTAATTTTGAAGGAGTCGGTAATTTTGATAATCTTCAATAGGCGGAGTCCGGAGTCGGAGTCGGTAACTATCAAGATAGAGTTGGAAGGAAGAAGATTTTTAAACTGACAAAAGTTATAAATTGTACTCGGTGAATGACTTCAATCACTTCATGAAGTTATTGACTTTCGACTTCCACATCACAACCATGCAATTGCAAACTTCGAAATTTTTACAGCCCTTATGTTTCCAATTTGGCGTTCAATATTCTAATTAAAATTGCAAATTCAACATATATACAGTCTATTAATTTAAGATACATGAAGGAATAAAAGATCCCATGGTAACGAGAGAAATTTCTCTCAATGAACAATGAATATCAATACTAGCTGTTGTTTATATTGAAATCAAGGATAAGGGTAAGCATAACTGAAGAACAACAACAAAAAGCTAAATCTGCACTTGTAATGTCGCCATTTGTATAAAAGGGTTGCAGGAAGTTCAAGAGAGAAAAGGATACATCTAAACATAATTGTAAGTGATGAAACTACATATCTCCGTTACTAACCTTCTCAAAGTCACTTTCTTCAGAAAGTTTCAGCAGTATTAGTATGAAAAGCTTCTTGATATTTTGAAGAGACTTAGTCGAA
>JABUQX010017364.1:15000-17660 GCA_015478945.1 Trachelipus rathkii | reverse complement strand
AGAGAAGAGATGAGAGAAGAGAGGAGAGAGAGGGAGAGAGAGACAGAGACGAAGAGAGAGAGAGAGAGAGAGGAGAGAGAGAGAGAGAGAGAGAGAGAGAGAAGAGAGAGAACGAGAGAGAGAGAGAGAGTAGAGAGAGAGAAGAGAGAGTGAGAGAAGAGAGGAGAGAGAGAGAGAGAGAGAGAGAGAGAGAGAGAGAGAGAGAGAGAAGAGGACGAGAAGGAGAGGAGAGAGAGACGAGAGAGAGGAGGGAGAGAGAGAAGAGAGAGAGAGGAGAGAGAGATGAGAGAGAGAAGAGACTGAGAGAGCAGAGAGAGAGAGAGAGAGAGAGAGAGAGAGAGGAGAGAGAGAGAGATGAGAGGATGCTCAGTATAGTAGCCATCATGCTCCTCCTTGTAATATTTCACGTCTTGAGGCGTTCCACTCGTACATTCTTTGCTTTAAACGGTGAGTCTAGAATTTTTGCTATCATAAATCTCCTGTATCTATTGCATAGGCACCCTTTTTTTGACCTCTGATTTAACCACTATGATCATTCTCACATGCACTTCCATGGTAAAATCTGCAATGTTGTTTTCTTTAATTTCACTTCCCATACTCTTACTTTTAAATATGTATAAAAGCATGTTATGCTTTTTGATTTGTTTTAATATGGATTCTTCTCCCCATTTCCATAAAAACTTCAAGGCCCATATAATGAATAGCCCTCTTCTTCTTCCTTGGCAGGATCCTTCATTGGTTTTGTCGTGGGCCTCTGGCCTTACCCACTATATTATATATATATATATATATTATAATATATTATATAATATATATATATATATATATATATATATAATATATATATTATATATATATATATATATATATTATATATATTATATATATATATATATATCACTGTATATATATATATTATATTATATATATATATTTATTTATTTATTTTAATTTTTTTTCTCGCCAAATAATAGATGTTACAGAGATAATAGGTTTTAATTTGTCAAAAAACAGCATTGGAGACAATCGGAACAAAACTAATTTAAGGAATCATATGGAACAGCTCAAAATTTAAAATATGCCTTGGAGTTTTAGATTTTAGAATCAATTGAAAGTTTGATGAAATTGGAAATAATGAATATGATTATTTCCACTGACGGAAGTTTTAATCCAAGCATAAATGGCCTAAAGCTTGAAGTTTGGAACATTAAATAAATGTTGCCAGCTGAAAAGCACATGGGGTGGACAGAGTGCCAAATATATAGCTAAAAAAATTAGATCTTATGGTCCTACTAATAGAATAATTCTATTCTGTAATAAATAGAAACGAAAAAATGCAATTCCTCGAGATGTGTCACGAAGGGGTGGGGGTTGGTATATCATGGGTGCCATACCAAATCTAGTTTAGTAGGTATCATTATGTTCATGTCTGAGCTTCCACCGAAGTGTGGATTGAAAGATGCTGGATGGGGTTCACACCTAATCGGGGTACAAATATATGTTGTTTTGGATATTTAGCTGATATTTTATAATTATATTAAGTGAAATTAGAAAGATGCATCAAAAGTTCTTGTAGAACATTAATATATTCTGAATATACAAGAACATACAAAGGGAAAATTCCTGACTTGATATTTTCCCAGCTGTTTTATTATGACATTGAATCCATTAAAACAATATGCTTAATACCTCATCAATGGATACAAAACACTTACAGAGAATGAGAAAAAAAACCAGAACCAGTATTTCCTCATTTGTATATGGTTGATCAAAAATTATATTTTACCAGCAGGGAAGAAACTGAAAAGCAAATTAATGTAGTGAAATCTTATAGATAATACTAGATATTAAATTCCACCTTGACAAGGAAGGGAAACAAATGACTTAAATTTTAAAGTCGATGAAGCAGAAATTAAAGAATTATATCAGGAGTTTATAAATGCACATCTGGCAAAAGAGAAGTCCCATAAAATAGGAAATGATTTAATGAAAGTAATATTCAAAATAGAAATAAAACCTAGAAAATTAAATTTAAATCATTAATCTATTCATCATACCAGTACTAACATACATATTCTTTGGAATCGGAAATGGGTTCCACCATGAAATAAATGAACTGAATGTAAAAACAAAAAAATTACCACATACACATAAATATTTGTACATGAAAGTTTGAAAACTTACATATGGCGATGCTCAATGGATACTGAAATCAAAAATGGAATGGGATGATACAGAATTGAAAATAAAACCAGGAAAATGAAAAAAATTTAAATGGATATTTTGAATGCAACTATGCATGTCATGAAATACAATGCTTAGTACTAATAGGAGACTACTAGCTTTGTAGCCCCTTACACTCATAGCTGCACTCAGTATATTTGTTTTGAGTGTAGCTATGAATGTAAAGTAATTCAAAGCTAACTTCTACTGTGAACAAGATTCGGATATAATATTACTCAGTAAGGATGGATAAAACATCTCTTAAGACATGGAAATAAAGTGACTAAGAAATAAGTTCATAGGCTAATGACTGAGATAATAAACTTTTTTTTTTAACTTTTTTTTACTTCATGAGTATTTATTTACATGTCCAATGAAATGCACCGCCGTTTCTACTTGCATATATATGTATGAGTGAGGTGTGGTTTGTTTTTATG
>JABUQX010017364.1:0-10000 GCA_015478945.1 Trachelipus rathkii | reverse complement strand
CTTTAATAATGAAACAGGTTTTCTATAAATAAAATTCATCAGTTTGAATTAAAATGTAAGAATCTATGTATAAGGACTCTACCTACATACATCTTTGAACACGGGCTTGATATAGTACACAATAGGCAAGTCGAATGCCAGTTTTGACTCGATTATCTCCATCTCGTATCCAATTTCAGCTCAATACCCCCTTTTTGGGGTTCGGTCCCAACTCAAATAGGGATCTTACTATTACTAATTCATTTGGAATCATCATCATCCTTCATCCTTCTGCAATCTCTTATACATTCTGTGCAATTATTTTTCTTTTTTCAATTGGTCCCCCCAAAGAGTACTAAGACTTCTTTAAGAATATTGAAACTGTTATTCATACTCTACGTCACTGAAAACATATATAAGGACACTAATATCAAGGTGTTAAGTACATGTTTACTATGTCGGCACCGCACCGGCCCCACACCAGTGTCGGTACCAACACCTACAATCACTTTGATCCGTCATACGAGACTTCTTCTGTTTCCTTCTTCTTTTCTCCTTCCTCCATCTTCTTTCGTCTTATTCTGTGATTTTCTTTTTTTCAGGGGTACCCCTCAACATGGTCCTCAAACTCATTTTGAGGTTATGAAACCCTCAAAAATGAGTTCTAAACCATTGAAGACATATATAAACCCACCTTTTTTTGTCCTAATATGTGGCTGGAGCCCGAATTTCACTCTGGCTCCGGCATCGGCTCCGGTACATGTGCTCCGGCTCCGCTCCGGCTCCGGCTCCGGCTCCGGCTCCAGTACCTCACAATTTAAGTTTACTATTCTATTTCATTCATTCTCTTCTAACCATTTTCCAAAATTCAACCTTCTAAGTCCATTTCTTAGGATTTTCCAATCTGGCTCCGGTATCGGCACCGGCTCCGGCCCATATGCTTCGATACATAATTTAACATCGGAACTCTATTTCATTCATTCATTCTCTTCTAACCGCTCACCAAATTTCAGCCTTCTAAGTCCATTTTTAAGGTTTTGGTGGGCAGCAACCCCTTCCCACATTGGCGTAGAGCCACGATACAGCGTCTATGACTGCGTTACCCCATATAAAGAGCTGATGCCAAATTTGAAGGGAATACGATTTCTCTAACACACCCTATGCTAGGGTACGCCTCTTATAGCTATATGGGGGTCATTTGAAACCAAATAAACGAAACCCCGCTGGGGCCACAGGGACTTGTGCGTTCTAAATGTCACCCCGGAAATAACATTTTCGAAACGTTTGACCCCTGTTTGAGATCCGTAATGATATGTTTTGGTGGAAGGGTACGTCGCCCCCGCAAAAAGTACTTTGATGCGTTCTAAAACCGCAACAACTGAAACGAGCCGCTCGGCAATAGCGGATTCGCTGACTCGCACCATCCTTTACATACTACTCCACACCATGCCTCTAGGTATATAGCTCGAGGAAAAAGAAATAGACTAGAAATGCCGGAAAAGGGGGGTAGGGGTACAAAAATCGTATTAGATATGATCCAATTCCATTATAAACTAGCGGAATCGATTCCTTTATACATTAAAACATAGGAATCGTTACCAAAGATCGGACCATAGCTCGAGGAATAGCAAATAGACTAGGGGTGTTAGAAAAGGAGATAGGGGTACAAAATCATACTAGAAGTGATCCAATTCCATTATAAACTAGCGGAATCGATTCCTTATACATTAAAACATAGGAATCGTTACCAAGATCGGACCTATAGCTCGAGGAATAGCAAATAGACTAGGGGTGTTAGAAAAGGTGGTAGTTTACATACTCATACTAGAAGTGATCCGATTCCATTATAAACCACGGGAATCGATTTCTTATACCTTATAACATATGGTTAGACACCTAACTCGGCAGTGGCGGCTCGTCCATAGGCACTGCGGAATTTCAGCCCCCACAAAAATTCTACTAATTAACTAATCAATAAAATATATTTATATTTGTTTTCTCTCTCTCTCTCTCTCTCTCTCTCTCTCTCTCTCTCTCTCTCTCTCTCTCTCTCTCTCTCTCTCTCTCTCTCTCTCTCTCTCTCTCTCTCAAAAAAAAAAAAATCTCTCTCTCTCTCACTCTCTCTCTCTCTCTCTCTCTCTCTCTCCTCTCTCCTCCCTCTCCTCTCTCTCTCCTCCCTCTCTCTCTCCTTCACATATAGGCATAGATGGTTATCCATATATACAGAAAGAGTTGTTAGAGCAGTGATATATAGATATATGGGATGACATATGAGCATGAGTATATATAGTTAGCAGTATATATATATATATATGATATATGATATATGTGGCAGTTGGTATATATATATATATATATATATATATATGGTACTTTCCTTGCACTACTTTCTTTGATTCATTTATTTCATAGCATATAATGGAAACTTCAAAAATCTTTTGTTCCGAAAATAGCTCTTATACCTTATATATATTTTTACTTTATATATAATCCGAGCGAGATGTGTCATCGTGATCGTAGCTTAATAAAGCTAAGTTGGAAACAAAGCGCTTGAATAATTTGTTCCCTGTCTGATATTTTTTTTCCTTTTTGAACTTCATTTATTCCCCTTTAAGTTTCCTGACCACTGCAACTCAAACCTGACCGTTTCCTTCGATTATCCTACGAATGTAAATTATATATATATAAGATAGAAGAGTATTGGTTATTATTAGGTATGTATTATATTACTATATATATATATATATTATGAGGCGTTATCATACGTTACATATATGTTAAGCAGCACATATATATATATATATTGGTTGTTGGTTGATATACATATATATATTGTTACCGCAGTTGTTACACATATATATATATATATATTATTATATTATTATGCTACACTATTTCATATTATGTTGTTAGCAGCATAATAGCAGCATATATATGTTATTAAGGCTATTATTAAGGTTATAAGATATGCTAAGCAGAGCAGCAGAGAGAGAGAGCACATGGCTGATGATATATATATATGGATGATATATAAGCAGCACCTTGCACAAGAACCACTGAGCCGCTCACTGCACTGGGCCACCTAGCTCGGGAAAATACCGTGCTAGAAATAGGCTAGAAAGATCAAACGGTAGACGAGGCTGTGACGTCATAGGTTCCTGATAGGAAGAGACCGCCGTTTTGTGTCATGCTAGTGATTGCAAGAAGAAACTTTGGATAAAAATGCAGTTCGTAATTGCTTCGAACCATTTGCACTTGCAAAAAAATTTGTGCAAAACTAGTGCTGAAAGACTGGTCTGTGATATGCTTTGCATCAGGGCCCAAAACATGCCTAAGATTTACTTGAAAAGATCCTGTGAAATGTAGCACAATTTTTTTGGATAAAGTTACAACAGGCGATGAATCATGGTTTTTCAGAAACCGATCCTTTGAAACTTCAACGGCAAGTGTGAAATGGTACACGTGCCCTCTCGTCCGAAGAAAAGCACGTATGAGGGAAAAAGTCCAAAGCGGGAAAACACTGATTATTGATTTTTTCGACAGCTGTGATATTAGCACAGAAGTGAATTTAAACCCTTCTTCAGTATGAGAGTCAATCTATGACTCTTACAAAGATGTCCCTTAACGACTCCTCATGCACCAGCTCAGCAAATTCCAATGCAGATGCAGACGATTGGTGCTGTGCAAACGACGATGACGCCACCCCTCAAAGTTGAAAACAGAGGTTGAAGGGTCATGATTATAACCATCATTTGTAGAATGATGGAAAATGATTAGCACTACTGTAACAAGTGGAATCAAAACATGATTTGAGAAAATGGCCCGGCACTGCTATGAACAGTGGAAATGAATCAAGCGGGTCCTGGGGTAACCTCCCTGCAAAGGTGGTCACTTAGAAGGAGTGCAAGATAACCCGTGAACCTCCTAATGAAATCAGTAATATTTATTTTTGGGACATATTTATATATGAGAGTTATATATATATATATATATGTATGAGAGTATTATAGAGAAGATATATATATATGTATGAGGTATATGTTGATATATATGATATACATATATATATATATAACTTTAAGTAAAGCCCAACATGTTTTTGGGAAAGTGAAAATGTAATTTTTAAAAATAATTATGTTTTTGAGCGCTTGCTTAAAATATTTTTTGGGTCCTCAAAAAACTCTTATAAATAAAGGAAATACTATAATTTAACTAAAATATACAAAATAATGATTTTAAAGGTAAAATTAAAACAAGAACTAAAACCCAAAGCTGCTTTTATTAAGCCCTGTTCTCTCTCGAAACAGTTATTGTCTCAAAATTACTCGCTATTCTTTCAACCATATATATATATTAGAGTTATGATAAGTGAGATATATATATATATATACTCTTATGATGTTATAGATATTACTGTGAAATTATGATATTAGTTATGGATAAATATTATACATGATATTGTTATATTAGTACACAAGCCTTATATATAGATATCGCATATATATATATAAGTTATTAAGACTATTAAGTTATTATTATTAAGTTGGTTATTACATATATATATACATACATAAGTATTACTGTCTTTAAAGAAGTATATATAGTGATGTATTATTATTATATATATGATAGATGTACATATGTCGGTATGCGGCTACATATATATATAGAGCATTAGCAGCTAGCTAGCAGCATTGACAATATATATAAACATATATATATATATGTTAAGAGCATAGCATGTTGGAAAGAAGGCGCTGTTATATATATCGGTATATATACATATATATATATATATGATGGTATATATATATTAAGTTATAAGCATATATATATATATATATATATATAAATCAGGCCGCGGAGCCGGAGCGGGAGCAGAGAGTCAAAGGGGGCAGAGTCGCAAGGTTCGTATTGAACAGGAACCGGAACCGGAACCGGAGCCGAAATTTTTTTAAGGTGGAAGGCGAAGCGTAAGCCAAAATTTATGGACCCTTTGTTTATGAGCCAAATTGGTCTTGACGATGCCGCGCCCCGGCAATAAAATTGGCGAATTATTAATTTATTACTACAGGTTATATATATATATACAGCATATGTTAAAAAAATGATCAGAGGTTAGGTTAGGTTATATATATATTATATTATATATATTATATATATATATTAGCATATATATATATATATATATATTGTTATGTTATATGTATATATTATATATATTGTTATATATATATATATTAATATATATAAATATATATTTATATATTTATGTTATATAAATATATAGACACAAAATATATGCTAATTTGTAAAAAAATATTGTTAATTGGGTAGTTATACCGAGAAAAAAATTTATATATATATATACAGTGAGTTATTATGTATATATATTATATATATATATATATATATATATATTAAATAGTAGTTATATATATATATATATATATATATATATATATATATCTTAATTGAGAAGATCACCTTCAATCCTTAGATAGTGTAAGGGTTTTTGCTTATTAAGCTAATATATATATATATATATATTATTATATATTACATATATATATATATATATATATACATATAAGGTTATTAAGTTATATAGCATACATATATATATACATATATTATTATTATATTACTATATTACAAGAGTTACTATATAACATATATTATATTATCATATATATACAGTTATATGTTATTGGCTATTATTAATACATATTATTATTACATTATTATATATATATATATATAGTTATTATATATTATATATATATATATATATATATATATATATTATTATATAAATTATATATATATTATATGATATATAGTATATTATTATTATTATATATATATATATATATATATATATATATATATATATATGTATATATATATATAGATATATATATATATATATATATATATATATTATTATTAAGTTATTATTATTAATATACATACAGCATATATATATATTCTTTTTTTTTTTTTTGGCTTATGTATGTATATTTATTATTCAATAATAAAAAAGGTTCTATGCTTCCATAGATAACTTAATTGCCAGTTTGAATTGATCCTCATAAAAATCATGTCAACTAACCAAAATCGAAAACATAACATGTACTTAAATATTTTTAAGCTCACTCTGAAGATAAAAGACTTACATTTGTCAATATGAAAAAGAAAGTTAACACAGTTGATGGGAAACAGTAGGTTTGATCATGCTTAAAAGAGTTTTACCGAACCAACAGTTACTGCCACAATACATCTACTGGGTCCTTTAAATTAATGCGACATTTAAACGCTCTCATCCACATTGCTGCAATTGTTAAAGAAAGGTGAAGCAAAAGCTGATCAGGATAAACCTTTATTTTCAAAAGTAAAGTGGATACTTTTTTGAATTGTCAATAACTTGTTCTGTCTATGTAAAGTGAAAATTTCAAAATACAATTGATTACAATGGTTTAAAGATAGTGACCAATTAAGTTTTTTCAAAGACCATAACATAAATATTTTGGCGACATGAATTGAAACTGGAAGTCCCTAGACCGGAAAATTCGTAAAATAAGTTCTAGAAGATGATCGTTTAAACAAGAAGTTAACGGACGCTTTCTGTATTTTTGAAAATAGATGCTTTTGTACCGGCGGCAAAAAGCTAAATTTTGCTATTAATATTAGATATGTAGACGAAGATAAAAATATTGCTAAAACGTTAGCAGTAAGAGATACCAAATCGCAACATTTCACCTAATATATCCAAGAACTTGTTAGTGATGTTTAAAGAACTGAAATAATAAGAGACAAAAGTACCATTAGGTTACGATGCAACGCACAAAAACAATATGAGATCAGTACTGATTGAAAATTAAAATTAAGGACAGTGAGGATGAGGGAAGTGGTCAATGTGAAGCTGATTTTACCGAATGTCAAAACGAAGAAGTAATAGTTGTTATCGAATGAATTTGATTAAACGATGAAGACTAGTGTTTTGATGGCGTTAACATTCCCCAAAACGTGGGGTGTGGATTTCATACCCTACAGTTATCAGTGCCCGATGGTCTCCGCAATACTCATCCAGCAAACTTTAACAGCAGTGCGAAACAAATAGCAAAAGCAGCACGTACCCCAAAAATTAATGACAGTTCTAAAGCGGTAAGCTGGAAAAGTGGCAATCTTAGATCAAGAGACAAGATGGAGAAGTACATGTCTTTATGCTCGAAAGGCTTCTGCAACTAAAATATTTAGTATTTTACTGCTATTCTGAACTTTCTCTCTCTCAGTGGGAAAATCGAATTCTAAAGAATATTAAAACGCCAATACTTTACAACAAAAAATATTCAATCAGAAGACTTGACTGAATGAAAATTTTTATAGAGAAGGGAATTTAGCTTAGCAAATGACAAAAAATTCCATGGAAAGAAGGAAAAAAATGTTAACTAAAAAATAAAACATATTTTTGTCGACCATCCACAGTTCAGAATCTTCCTCAGAATTGAAGATCTGATATTAAAAGCTAGGTGTGCTCCACAGTCTAATAATATAGTCAACGCAAAGTGAAGAAAACCTTACTTGATTGTGCTTTGTAGTAAGCGTATAGTATAAACCAACGAACGAACGAACACTGCGGTGCGAAACAGTAAACGTACGTTGGAACATGAATCTATTATACATTGGTGCCACTATTTATATATACAGAAGAAGAGCATGGGTTATATATACATACATATACATTATTGGCTAGTTGGGCTATTATGATGTGGTGTTATGGCTATATATATATATATATATTGGCTATTAATAGAATACAAAATTTCACGACATATATATGGCGCGCATATTATATTGGTATTGTTGTTGTTGCTATTATACATATATATTACTATTACATATAGGGTTATAAAGATATATACATATACATAAGTATTATATATATTATTATTATTGCTATATATATATACTCCCATTACAATGTCCAGGGTTTGCACTCATATCGCGAAGAAATAATGTGCATTTATTAATTTTCATTGAGAAAACTTCTTTAAAAAGATAACATGAAATACAAATTCCAATTACTTATTTAAAATATTTGTTTATGGACGAGGCATTATAAAATAACAATTTCAGCCGATTTTCATGAAATTTATATGAAATGTTTGAAATGATCTGTGCCAAAAAACGATATCGTAAAAACAACAAAAACGTAAACAGCCTGAAAGTCATAAATTTCATTTTCAAAGCCCATTTACAGTCAGATGCTTTTAAAAAAATAAAAATATTTCATAAATCAATTTTATAGCAATCCCTTATGTTAAATGAAGTCAAAATAATTAATTCAATTTTTACAAAATTTAGAGAGTTGTTTTTGATAAATTCCGCAGGTAAAATGTTTTTTAGATTGTAAACTCAAAATTATTGTCTTTAATTGCTGACTTTAAAATCGTGGCTTGGCAGGAATTTTTATTTTATGATTGATAACAACAGGCAACATATATTAAATGTTATTTTCTTACAATAAAAATTACTAAATTCCCTGCTCAATAGGCCTAATAAATGGGTCCGTTTTTATGAGAATCAAGTTTAGGCATGAGAAAATTGTCACCAAATTTGCGGATATTTTTGAAACTTTAATAAATTCAAAAGAAATTATTTATTGATAACATAAAAATCACAGTTTTAACATTTAAACAAAAAATAAGTTTGAATTTGATGATGATTCAATATATTTTCGCCATTGATAGGACAAGCTGCGTCATCTGACCCAATTCTGAAGCTTTTTAAGCTCGAAAATATAATAGTATTAAATTATTAATAAAAATTAATAACTTTAGATTGGGCAAACACAAAAAATTATTGCACAATTATTATTTAAGTAACAAATTAACAAAAGAATCTCTGAAAACATCGAAGTGAAGCTTTCTCAAAATAGTGTATCCTAAGGCTTTTGTTTACTAAATTTAGCAAAAAAAAAAAAAATTCGCATTTATGACTCTTGTAAGGCATTTATGAATGGCCGATCCCAGTTTGCTTTGACTATAGTATTAGATTGTGGGTGATCTTTGTGAACTAGGACTTAAAATAAATAACACTATCGAACAGAAATCTGAGTCGGAGTTAGATTGTTCAGCAAAGCACCCCAGGTGGTATGTTGGCAGATGCAGATATTGAAGAAGTCAACTTGACAAACAATGAACCAACTGGAGCGCAAAGAGTGAAAAAGACAGTAATTCACCGGTAAAACACCTTCAACCTAAAAACTTGGTAGGAAAATACAGCAAGGTAAAATTCCATAAGGCCTTAGATGAAATAATAAAAATCAACCGGAAACAAAAGCTAATAGTTAAAGAATCAACCCAGCTAACCTAAAATTTGCATGATGTGGCTTACACAATTACAGCTTCGCCTCCTAGTCAAGTGAATGTTGAGAGCTTATTTTCTGCTTTAAAAAAAATCGGATCTAGACATCGTTAAAGGAGAATTTATTGAAGAGGTTTTATTTTTAAGAAACGATTGTTTTGAATAAATTTAGCCAGCATAATATGCCTGACAGTCTGCAAAAGAAATTATTTGAAATTTAGGGAATATGATATATATATACATATATATATATAGTATATATATATATATATATATATATGCATAGCATATATGTTAAGATATATATATGTTATATACATATATAAATCAACATATATAGAGTATATATATATGTTGCTATATATATATATATATATATATACATATATATAGCAGTTATAGTTATATATATATGGTATATATATATAGTAGCAAGTAAGATATTAAGTATATATATATATTATATATATATATATATTATTAGAGTTATATAAGTTATATATATATATATATATATATATATAGTGGAAATATATATATATATATATATATAAATATATATATATATATATGAAGCGGCGCACGAGTTGCGTTTCAATGATAAATGCGAAAAACGGTTAAACACCTGTTCCAAATCGAACGAAGTACAACG
>JABUQX010017363.1:130000-137310 GCA_015478945.1 Trachelipus rathkii | reverse complement strand
TTTCAAAATAATTACAAAAAAGTATGTAAATTGTAGGAAAAAATCGTCTACTTTTAAAGAAGTTACTAAAATTTGTTATGTGAAGAAGAAAGAAAATTAAAAGAGAAAAAGCGTAATTTTCAGAAGTTAAATTTTGTTTTAATGAAACAGGTTTTCACAACTAAAATAAAATATATGTATATATTAAAAACGAAATATCGATATTTTAAAATTAGAAATATAGAAGGAAAAAAAAGTAGTTTATTAAGACACCTAAAACTATTATAAATTTCACCTTATTACGATATATAAATTGCCATTTCAAATGAATAAAAACATTATCTTTCTAAAATTGTTCTGGTTCAAATAAGAAAAATACCGTTAAAAACCTCAATTTTTAAGAATTATTACAAATATAATTTTCTATCAAATTGTTAAGAAATGAATGAAAAATTTAGGAAAAAAATCGTACCTTTTAAAGAGTTCTAAATTAGTAATATCTTGTGAAAATTTAAATAAAAGACAAGTACTTAATTTTAGAAGTTAAAATTTTATTTAAACAAGAGCATTCATAAATTTAATATTAAATTTCAAAAAAAAAGCATAAAAGTGCCGGCATTATAAAACACAAGTATGATGAAATTAGGAGAATTCCCCAAATATCAAGAAAACAGGACCACACCATATTAATAGATTTATGCAATGACGCCCGGCAAATTTAACGTTTTTGACCACCCATTTAAATGAAACTTTACATATATTAGCACCGTTATAGCCCAAGCCTTTTTCAGCCTTTATAGCTGTCAACTATAATTTGGCATATCATTTACCAGAAAATAAAAACTGGAAAACTATTTTCGGCGTCAAATGATGTCAATGGCCGTAAAGAAAAATACAAGTTAAATTAACAAAATAATTTCAAATGTGTAATTAAGATTATCAAATTAACTTCAAAAATTTCCGAATAATTTTAAAAATAACCCAGAATTTTGTGTAATGTGAAATATTGAGAATTAGCGCGTAATTTTAGAAGTTAAAATTTTTATTAAAAGTTAAGAAAAAAAGGCGTTTTAGTTATGCAGCAAAATATATTAAGAAAGTTTCTTAAAAGTTTTTGTCTTTAATTCATTAGAGCTTTCACTTCAAACAGAACATGAAGTGCACCACACCAAAACTACGATTAATAAAATTCTCGACTTTCTGGCCTTTCGACCTAAATTAGAATTAATAGGACGCTTTCTTGCACCACCTAACAATCTTACACATTACAACCATCAATTTCAATGAAACAACATTATTTTTTCAATGCTGAACATACCGTAAAAAACTCAATTTTAAGAATTTACAAAATAATTTCAAAAGTTGAAATTTAGGCGTAAAATTTAAAGAGGACATCTCTAAATGATAATGGTGAAATTAAGAAAAAAGCATAATTTTAGAACTTAAATCTTTTTATATATAAAACAGAGTTTTAAGTACAATTAATGAAAATTTTATATTTTTATAACATTATTTAATTAGTTTATTATTCTTTTTTAATACTTAGGTAAGTTCAAGCAGCTTTTCAATTTAATTATGCAAGAAAAGAGATGTCACCTTTTCGCTTTTTAATGCATTTCAATGAAACCACATTATATTTCATAGGATGAAAAGACTGTAAAAAACTCAATTTTAATATTCTGATTTACGAAATAGTTGAAATTAAGAAATAATATATACTTGAAATTTCCTAAATTTGTAATGTGAAAAATTTTAAGCATAAGCGTAATTTTGAAAGTTAGAAATTTTTATTTAACAGGTTTCACTAATAGAAATTTGGCTATATAAAAATATTGAAATTCATTAAAAAACTTCAATTTAAGACACACCTAAAACTATAATAAAATTCACTTTTGCCTTTTGAAATTGCATTTAAATGAAAACATCATTATTTTTTCGTCCCAATAATCCACACTTTCCACTCTCTGTTAAGAACTACCCAATAATTCAATGTAGCGTAATTTAAGAAAATGCTATATTAGAGTTTTATATGAATTTGTATTATTACTTATAGCTTGAAAAAATGGAAAAAAAATAGGGGCTAATGTTAGAAGTTTAAATTTTTTTTTTTTAATATTTATATATACCATCTCCCATGTAAGAAATTTTTCAAATAAACTTTATGTATTATAACTGCATAGACTGTAACTGTAATTACAAAAACGGCAATTAAAACCACCTAAAACATTAATAAATTTACTTTTTCAGCTTTTTGAAATTGGCACTTGTACCAATTGGAAATGATTTCTTATGCCATTATTTGATGTGCAAAAACCAAGGAAAAAGACACTTGTTCTGAGAAAATTACATTTTGAAAATGTAAGGGAAAAAACGTTACTTTTGAAGAGTTCACTAAATTTAGTAATGTGAAAATTTAAGAAAAAAGCGTAATTGTAGAAGGTTAAAATTTTTTATTAAAAGAGTTTCAAAAACTAATGAAATATTTGGTATATAAAAAACCATTATATAGAAATTTACATTTAAAAAATTCACGTCACATTAAAATTCTTTGATATAAAAAATAAATCACTTTTCTGCTGACTTTTGAAATAAGCATTCAATGAAACACATAGGATTAATATGTTCAAATGATGAAATTTAATACTCTGTTAAAAACTCAATTTTAAAATTACCAAAAATAATTTCTCACTATGAAAAAATCGTACTTTTACCGTTCTAATTTGTAATGTGAAAAATTTAGAAAAAGCGAATTTTAGAAGTAAAAATTTTTTATTAAATAGTATTTAACAAAATCTTAAAACTATTTAGTATATAAAAAACAAATATTCGAAATATCATAAAAAAAATAATTTAAGACACCTAAAACTGTAAATAATATATCTTCGCGCTTTTGTTGAAATAGCAATTATGAAAACACGTTCATTATATTTTCAAAATGGC
This sequence comes from Trachelipus rathkii, assembly GCA_015478945.1. Lineage (NCBI taxonomy): Eukaryota > Metazoa > Arthropoda > Malacostraca > Isopoda > Trachelipodidae > Trachelipus > Trachelipus rathkii. Next base: position 134,391 of record JABUQX010017363.1, on the reverse strand, counting down.
TAAGAATCTCACTGTTAAAAAACTCAATTGTAATAGGAGAAATTACCAAATAATTACAAAATGTTTATTGAAATTTAATGATAAAATACATAATTTAATGTTTGTTCACAATTATTGTTAATGTTGAAAATTTTTAAGCACAAAAGCGTGAATTTAGAAGTTAAAGTTTTTTGTTAAAATAGATTTCCACAACTAATGAAATATTGGTATCTTTGTAATATGATCAATAATAGATAGATTATATTTAACTGATAATCACTTTGTATATATACAATATAAATCATTTTATACTATTGATCGTCATAAACCACTAAGGTAAAATACTAATACTTTATATGCTTTTCCTTTATACTCTTTGTGTAGCAGTGAATTATGTATATATATATATATATAATATATATTATATATGAGCTATATTTCTCAAAGTAGGCATTGTTTATTGCAATCTCTATATAATCTAATTTTCTTAGTTTATAATAAATATTTGTGGTAGAAATGGAGTCGAGAAGACCTCCCGCTGTGTTCCATTCACACAAATTGAAATATAGTTTGGTTTCATATTTTGAAATGAAAATAACCGTTTAAAAAAACCATATATTAAGATTTACAAATAATTTCAAGTTGAAATTTAGAAAAAAACGTTACTTTTAAAGTTCTAAATTTGTTAAACTCGTAAAATTTGTATAATTAAAGCGTATTTTAAAGTTTAAATTGTTTACTAAAAATTACAAGGTTAACAATAAATATTTGTAATATTAAAACAAATATTGAACTTTCATTCAAAATAAAATTTAAGACACTAAAATATACTCAATAATCTGTACTTAACTAGATCAGTTCAATGACACTTTATTTTTTATCAAAAATGCTGAAAAATACCTTAAAATCTCAATTTTAAGATTACAAATGAATTTAGTTGTTTTAATTTCTAGGTGTAATTGATACATGTTTTACATATTTAAATTATAAAATTTGAAGTAACAAATAAGCACAATCTTGAATTGAGATTTAAAAACTAAATTAATTGAGAATTCATATTAAAAAACTTAGCACCTAAAACTATTAAATAAAAATCAATTTTTGGCAACTCTTTATAATTACATTTTAAAAACATTATTTTTTCAGATGCTAAATGATACAGAATTTACATATTTAATAATAACATTTAAGTAAAATAAGCACAAATCATTGAAATTAGAGCAACTAAATTGTACTTTTAAGAGTTCTAATTTGTAATGTGAATATGTAACGTAGTCTTGTCTGGAATGAGTGTTTTAGAATGCCTTTTTTTGATGTTCCTATAATTCTTAAGTCTCACCATTCGCTAGGATACCCTTCACTTTTCTTTTAATATTATTAAATGTTTTTAAAACATTTAAATCACCAATTATAACTACTTCCTAAAGTTGTTACCAACGATTTCGTTACCAAGACGACAATCTGTTGAATTTTTTAGAAAAGATAGGTACTTACAGAAATATCTAAATTGGTATGTGATAAAATTAAGAAGAAAAAGCAGAAATAGTTAGTTTTAGATTTTTTTATTAAAACAGGTTTTCACAAACTAATGAAATTGTATAGAAAAACAAATATTGAAAATTGGTTATTAAAGAGAATATTAAAAATTTAATACTATAATTAAATTTCAGCTTATGACCTTTTTCCTTTGCATTCCCAAATGAAAACACATTTCTTTTTAAAATGTGAAAATTTTAAGAAAACCCCATATATTTTAAAAACATCCAATTTACAAATGTATAATGACAATAATAATTATTCAGAATTCGAAAATTTAGAAAAATTCGAATACTAAAACCCTATCCTATTTACGGAAAGGATGATAACCAGCAGAAAAAGCCTGTTTATTTTTAGAAATTTTTAAAATCTGGTTGCAATTAAAAGAGAAGGTGTTCATATCGATAGCTCTCTTTAAACATGAAAGTTTTACTGAACAGGTATTTTTCATAAGCATTTTAAAAATCCCTGAAAAAAGAAATAATTTAGAAAAGGAAAATAATATACAACAAATAATTGTTAGATATTTACTATTAGTGGGCTGGTTTGTTTTTATCATTTCTAGATGAATGATATTGTTTTCTCACACCTAAAGATATTTGCCAACACACCCAAAAAAACTATTACTATTACTCTCACCTCGTTATATATATTTGTATAAACACAAAATTATTAAATATTTATTAAAAGGACTTCCTTTAATTTTATACTTTCTCTATACTTTCGAGTGCACTATTTTCTAGTGACTCGCTTGTGCATTTCAAAAATATGATTGCTGGCTACCCTGTCATCCCTAAAGTCGCTAAGATTTTTACAGTTTATGCATCAAATTCATAAGGATATTGTAGTTAGTTACCATAAATAAAAATAACGTTATAAGATATATAGAATATATATATATTAATAAAAGACTATATGATAGTTGAATAATAATTATATAATATATAGTATATATATACCGGCATTAGTATACATATAATTGTATATTTTTATATATAAATTAAAAGTATGTTTATATAGTAATGAAAAGCATGGCAAAGGCAGTTTTAGTATTGTATATTATGCATGTATTACAAAAGCTTATCTCATATTTCTAAAGAGCATTATGAGCTCTTTCTTAACTTTATACACCTCCATAAATATTCTTCATAATTTTTGTATCACATAGATGATCACTTGATTGTGAATATCTCGAATGTTCTCCGGGCTGAAGCACCCATCAAACTTCACCCAAACTGTGCGATACGACAATAATCTGGAGCTAATAAAGCGTTATATAAATAATATTTAGAAAGTTGTAATAATCCACTAATCCTATAATATTTTAATTTATAAAGCTAATTATTTTTTTTCGTGCCACCCCTGTAATTTAATAAATGAAAAATATATATATTTTTTCCTTATATTAAAACAAAATTTAAACAACAGCTATTTTTACAATTATAATGCATATGTATAAATATATTTATATTTATAACTATATAATATATATAATTTAATGTTATTCAAAATTTGTATTTGACAGATATCATACCATTATAAACTTACTATTTTAATAAACAGTATATATTAGTATTATTATATTAATATAATAAATGTAATATATTTTAATAACTCTTATTCCCTCAGAATATTATTTATACCATATCTATTAATAATCTATAGCCCTTTTTTTTATATATGAGATAGTCTATCGGACAGAAGGAGTATATTTCATTTATATTATAACAGATATTATAAATAATAATTTAATATAGACCATGATGTATATTATTTGCCGTCCGACCTACTCTATGTATTCCTCAAAAAAAATTCTTCTTCGGAAGTCTCAGCAGGGCTACGTTGCTAAAATAGTAATTATTTTATTAATATTAACAAATTATCTATAATTATAATGAATGATTAATAAATAAGTAATTAAAATATATGTCAAAGATATATATATATTTCATTTTACTCATTGATCTCTTAAAATTAATTATGTCACAATATGTTATAATTACCTTTGATATATATATAATTAAGTTACTACTGCTGAGATAAGAAACAATTTACCAACAAAAATGGAAATTTTTACACGTTGGCCATCGTAGGAACGAGAAAGGAAGAAACAAGCCCTCGAACTCTTGGAGGAAATGGACGTTCCTGACATCAAATGTGGAATAGGGATCGTGGACTCCACTAGATTCTGCAGGTTTATGTTAACTTTACATAATGTTTTTCATTTATTATAAAGCGATATGACTTTTTCAACACATTCATGTGCTTTACGCAAACGTAAGGGAAATGTTCGAGTTTGTTTTTTTGCGGTTTTTTGATTCAAATTTAAGCGCAAAAATCATAAGAAATGCATTACTAATTGTAAGGAAATTTCGCTTAATTCTGTAAGGTTGCTATTTCCGTACATGTCAATTTACGCACGTTCTTACGAAAAAATGTGAATTAAAAAAAATTGGTGAAAGGAAAATTATTTTTAATTTTTTTTTCAATGTTAGGTATAGGATAGATTTATTGCGATTAGTGAATGCACTATATAAAAATAAAAACGATTGTCACCAAATATTTCTCGCCTCCGTAGATATTCTATATCTCTCATATATCACTTTTTGGCAGTGATAAATATTACCTAATCGGAATGAACTGAAGATAGATAAATTTTAAACTACATTTAGAGAAGAGTGATTGTGTGCCACGTGTGATGATGAATATAGAACGTGAAAGATTACTATCGATATATCAGTATAAAAATTCATCTTTATAGTCATAAATACTCGTTACAAAATATCATGTGATACCATACTATATACATATAATTAGCGTTGTGATTCATATTAATTGTAATATAAAACCATTTGTTATTTTTTTTATATATCTCC
>JABUQX010017363.1:107500-125000 GCA_015478945.1 Trachelipus rathkii | reverse complement strand
ATAAGTATGTATATATATATAGTATTATTATATATTATAAAATTATATATATATATATGGATACGCCTCATTATATATATATATCGTAAAATATTTAAACTCAGCTCACCATCTAACATAATGCTGCTCACCATCTGGCATAACTTCACACTGAGGGCAATTCTCCTCACTCACAACCATTAAACCTTACTCTCTTATCTACTTTAGTTTCAAACACCTCCTTTACACACCTGCCAAATTTTCTCTACCAATCCTTTCAACTCTCTTCAGATTCCCCATATAAATACAATAGATATATAATATATATATATATAGTATACAACCCTATATATGACTATACTCTTATCAGTATATATAGCCTATAACTATAGATATATAAATATAGTATAGGATTACTCAGCTCACCCAACATATATTAGGACGGCTATCAGCACACTACTCGGCCTCCAGACCACTTCACGGTAGTATAGTTATAGCATGCAGTGGCGCTATACGGACGGACACTCTCATAAACTTTAAGGGGGGCAAGTACAAAAAATAAGTTACGGCTTAGCATACTCACCCGTGTGTACTATATATAACGTGTAATAATATATAGCTACCGCCTAAAAGGCTAGCCGTGTGGTAGGTAGACTACTAATAATCTCCCCATAATAGCCTCATATATAGGGTACTGTCACAGTATACTAGTAAATATTATAGTCACCCACTAACCCATTACCGTAAGTGGGGGTAGTAATGCCTAGTAGGTATATACGCCCTAGTTAAGAGTACTTACGTATATACTATGACCCCCTATATATATATACTATAACCAATTTCAGTAGGAAGGACCAAATATAAATTTCTAAGAAAAAAGGGGGAGTTAATTTATATAATACTAAAAAATCAATTCATTACCGTAAGAGGTGGGTTACTTTAATCGGCCGGGGCATGAGTGTGAGCAGAAATTCGAAATAATATCTCTCAGTTTTTGTATTGAAATAATTTCAGCCTATATGTAGAGGGAAGGGCAAGAAATGGCCAAGTAAGCCTTTCATCTCCAGTTAGTATTTCTCAAGTAGCATTTTCAGATGTCTATAAATAGTGAAAAGACTTCTATCATACTGAGAGCAGTACCGACACAAGAAAGAGTAAAAAATTGCCCAGTATCTTCGCGAGACAAGAACCTGGTAAATACTTCTGGAAATTGTGCGACTCCGCACAACAAAGAACTAGCCGTCCTCAATTTCTGTTTTTTTGGTGTAAAAAAACTGATCGATCTGTGCTGGGTGATGCCATTAATCAAGTTTCCTAAATCCATTGCTGCTGTTTACTAATCTTCTGTTTAGAACCTTTCCGGATCTTACCTCTCTAAACCTCGCTCATAATATAATCTTTTAGTCCCTTCCTGGCAGATTATGCGCACCATTACAATTTGTTCGGTATACAACACCATCTGCAAAGGAAAGAGAGATAAATTTCTTTATGATTTAAAAAAGCTTTCTCCTCCAATGCCTCCTACTTAACTACTCATCCCCAAAACAATGGTAGGTAAAAAAATTGGATATGTATACATGACTGTCTGGTACGGGGTAAGGGGCACATCGTTGGGTCTCCTCGTATTTTCGGAACTCGTAAGTTCTTCTCTCGGTACAGCAACCTTAATACAGCAACTCCCACCCTTAAGCTTCTGGATGCTTACCAACCTGTGGCTGTATTAATAATAAAACCACCCCATCTTCAAAAAGGCGTGCTGACACATCTCTAATGTGTTGCATTTCTCTGATGGCTTTCAAGTTTAGTTTAATAAACTATAAGGACTTACGAGATTTAAGTTCCTGACACGCGAACGAATTAATATGAAAATAAATGTACACCTCTGCACCTCTTATATTATAAATAGATATGTTCTAATATAGGAAACTTTTTTAGTGTTAGAAAAGACTTCTCCGGGGGGCCATGGGCCCTCCTGGGCCCCCCCCCCCCTGCGCACTACGCACCAATGAATAACATATACTCAATATATTATATATATATTAATTTATATATCATATGACTATAGGCCAATATACAATTATTATTATAAATCATACGACAGATCAGTTACTACTATAAGCCAACTAACATCCTAACATATACCAACTAAATCTATAATCAATATAAGTACTGTATATATATATTAACCCTCATCCACTGATTATGATGGATCAAAATATCAGAGGCCAAGGCCTGACACTCGATGCTCATCATCGGCGTTTGAACAATTATAGAACATAAGTCTCATTTTGAATCCAATACTTCACTAAGGTAGCGGATAGTCACTTCTTTATGTGTATGTCTTAAAGGGTTGACAAGCCTCAAATAAATGAAGAGATACTTCACCATAATAAATTCATAAACAGATTGTGCATGACAATTAATGAAGACAAAAACCCGGGATTGAAAGAATAGCATACTGATTAAAATAACGCTATTAACACACTCCAAAAATTAGAACTAATCAACGTGCCCAAAGCGAAGAGTTCGCCGCGGAGGATCGCCGTATTGTGTGAATTTAGACTTTAGAGAATAAAATTCTTATCCAACAATATGTTTATTTCAATATTCAGCTCATCATACTTATACACTAATTAATAATATTTTTATAAAAAAAATATTTCACATAAACAAAAAATAAATAATAAAACTATAAATACTCAAAGATACTTTAGACAATAGTTGAAACAAACTCTGGAAAAAGTCAAATAGTGTAAATAGCTTAATGCTATAAGACTCACCAAAGAAAACCAATTTGAAATAAACGACAAAATGATGTGAGGTAAATGCTGAGTAATCAAGGACTCTTAATAATGAAATCACATAATCGTAATGTAGAGAGTATATAACCTATACATAGCTAAATACCTAGTATATACTAGGTCACATAGTGCTTATACATGATGTCACATATCAAAATATACTAACGTAAAACAACTACTTAAAGTAGGTAGTGAACTATTTTATACCGCTATAATATATATTATATAGCCTATATAATATAAAAAAGGCCTATATCATATAATATAAATATATAGAGAAGGGAAAGAGACTGACGCAGCCAAAACGAGTTAGTTAAAAAGGTACTAGAAGGTCGTCCACTGATACCTAACTATCAATATATATAGTATATATATATACATATTAATAAACAGAATATAGGTACACCACTATATATATATAATACTCGTACACGTATACTCAACCAAACCTAAAATTACCTTAGACGTATCTTAGTCTATAGTAGTTAAGTAGCAAATATAAACCGTATATATATATCACCTGATGATAATATACAACTATCTATCCAGTTATATATCTACGAGCGAGATTTGAAAATTGACCTGCAATTGGAAAGTTGTTTATAACTATCCCTTTATGGAGCGAACCTCATTAGTTCCAAGGATTGAGAGGACGCAGCAAGTACCCCTGGTATATAAGAAGGTAGAGGGCAAGATAAATAAACTGATAAAGGTAATTACTAGATGGGTAATTAGTTTATGTGAGTGTTGTAGGAAGATATATGCTGGTATTTGGTCGAAAGAGTGCGTAGACACGAATGACGATGCACAGAGCCTGATTTTCGGCCGAAGACACAAGGCTCGCGTTTAGAAGTAGGTAGAGGATATATCCCACCCAAGCGCGTAAAGCACCCGAAGTTTCGTTCGACTCAAATCTGTACTTTGAACACATGCACTTCGGATCAATGAGGTTAGGAGAAGAAATAACACTTGTATTTCATAAGAGATTTGCGGAAATTGGTGAACAAAAGGAACGCATACTAATCAGGATTAATAGGTACGCTCTAAGGTTAGTGAATGTTTTGTCGACCCTCATGTGTTAGGGTAATAGAGTTAAGGGCTCTCTCGAATAGGAATCAAAAGATAGTATGACCACAGTGATAGAAGTCGGTGGGTCTAAGCAGATAAACAGAGTACGACAATTGATTGGTTTTCACCTGATTAAATCAGCGGTAGTGAGACTAGAAGGCCGGTGTGCTCATGTCTTGCACTTGAAGCGACGCCAATCTGTTATATAAAAATGCACGATTGTGAACCAAAAGAATCAAAGGTAGGCGGTGACCAAGAGGAGATCGCCAGTGTTACGCAATAATGGAGAATGGAAGAGCCAATGGAGGCATCCTCCAGCCTGATATTATATGATGAGATTGGGTGTTGTTTGAGAGAATAATTGACCCGCAAAGACTGGTAGTAAAGAATATTGAGAGAGTCTAGTGGTGTGTTAAGAATGGGAGGGGTTTGAAAGCCTAAACGATAGTTTAAGGAGTAAGGTTCGGCTGCGTTGTGAGTGTTAGGACAGTTCAGTGTGAATTTGTTAGATGAGTGAGAGCTGCAACGAAACAAAGTGTGCTGAATTCTAGAACCCTAGTTTTAGGAATAATAATTGCTTGAATGAAAAGGGACGCACTAGAGAACGATAGCAGAGTGATAGTCCACGGAAAGTTGGTCGCAAATGCACTAAAGGTTGGCAGGTGACATTAAAATCGTTGGTGGATGGTTAAAAGACATAAGTCTTGAGTGGCGCTAAGTGTACCTTACACATCGCAGGGTATGTTACTGATTAAACCGTGGTTAAATGCCTATAGTAGTCGCGCGCCACTATGGTCTGGAATAGAAGGTATAGATCTAAAAAAGAAACTCAGATGGTTGATCTCTCTGATGAATTAGAAATGGATAAAATTGAGGAAGGGATGAACGCCACGGTATTAGAGAGTGTGTATTGGGGTGTAGAGAATGGAGGTAAATGACGAGATAATGAAAGCCCTACGTTAAGAAGTAGATTTGCCGTCTATCCGGAAAACGGAATGGCACGACTATCTCTGCTCGGATTAATGGACTGCATAAATAGATGGGTATCGCCAGCTGTCTTGGATCGATCGGAATGCGGGGACCGAAGAAACAGTTGGATTGAGTCAGAAAAGGGATTGCCTTGGAGGAGAGGAAATTTGAGGATTGGCTGCAGGCGAGAGAAAGTTGCATAACAGGACTTGAATGCGAGGTTTTGTTGAGGGGTATGGTTGTAGCCCACCTGGACCAAGAATGAACCCCACGATTTGAGCGAGGATATCACTAGTTGAGGATCCAGTCGCCGAATCCCGTGAGCTTAGATGTGGATTTTATCTTGACCTGCGCATCGATTTCTCGACTAATTGGTATAAGGGGGGCGCTGTAAGCCTGGCTCTAACTTTTCTACTTGCTCTTCATGATTCTAAATCTACTATTATTTCGTTCTCCGGTGCATGTTATGCCAGCCTCACTTTCCAGTTTTGGGCCAGAGAAGATGGGTGAGTGACTCGATGACGATAGATAGATGATGATATCACTTCATTATAATATCCCATAAATATATATATACTATATAATACTTATATATATATTATATATATATATATATAATATATAATCAATCATCCATAAAATATATATATAATACTTATTAACTATATAATATAATAGATATATACCTTATATATATATATTACCTATATATATATATAGTATATAGATATATATACTAATACTATATATATAATATATTATACTATATATATAAATAATTTATAATATATATATAATAATAATAATATCATCATATCATATATATATAATAATATATATGCAAGTTTTCTCATTAAAGATACTTGATACTTGTAACTTGAATTCCACTGTACTTAGAACAAATTCCTAGAAGTACTGTGTACTCTGCTACGTTGAAAACAATTCTAGCAGTACTCTGTACATCCCTAGTACTTGGATAACAAAGTGCTACCTTGAACCCAAGCACTGGATACCCTATATACTATATATATATCAATAAATAAATACTATATATCAGATAAATAGTAACTATATATATATATATAATAACTCTAATACCATATATATATATACTAATACATATATATATATACATATCATGTATATACTATATATACTTATATATATTATCAATATATAGATATATATTGCATGCAACTGATACCTTACATTGATGATTTACCATAGTGAGGGTCCGTCGCGACTCCTCCAATGACAGCTCGTAGGGTAGGATTTTCTGTCGCCTGACTTGACGACGTATCCCCATCAGCTAATTAATGGTACGACGAGGGCTCGGCCAGGTAAGCTAGGGCTTTCTTTTCGACATCTTTGTCACTATTCACTTCCTACCTGCTTTGCTTCATTCCACGCTGCATCAGTGTAGCGCACTTACTCCAATTTCGGCAAAAAAGGTAAAGAACGAAAGACAAGCACCACAAGAAAGAAAAGAAAAGAAAAAGATAAGAAAAGAAAGAGGAAGAAATGATAAGCGAGCGTGAAAAGGACCCAAGAAAGAAATTGAAGGAAGAGATGAAGAAAGGACAGATAGAAAGTAGAAGAATAGTCTAAGACGCAACGTATATATATATATATATTAGTACTGCAATAATAGCTATTCACGAATCATACTACATATAAGGCTCATACTATAATAACTTATAACTCTCCATATATAATACTACTGAGAGATAAAACTCTATTAGGCTAATAGCTATATAACCCTCAACCCACCTAGTAGGCTGAAATATATATATATAGTTATAAATACATAAAAATAGTTATTCTCGGGTGTCAACAATAAATAAGCCTGCCCACTCCTACACAAATATGCAAAGATGTATATGACATCTATGCAATAAATGCGGAGATAACTTAAATTTGTACCTCCTTAGCATACTCAAAAGTTATCACAGTCATACTACCATATACAGGGTTAGTAAGTAAAGTAGGCTCCCGGTAGTAATCTATAATATATATATATATATAAGTAAATTAAGGTACTATATATAGTATAGTATACTATAATGTAGTATAGTATATATATATATATATATATATATATATATATACTCATATACATACATCATGCAAAAAAAAAAATAATAAAAAAATAAGTATAAATATATATATTATATAAGAAGGGAATGGATGATGCTAAAATATTCCTAAATTAACTTAAAGTTCAAAACTTAAGGACATGTGGGTTGCAGTACGAGGATGAAAAATTTACTTGTTTCTCTTTACAAAAATGATACACATGAAATAAAGATGCTAAAGTCCAATATTTATATATATTACAATTTAAAACATTTTTAGAAACACTTTTGGAGTTTGAAAATTTTCTCAAAGGAGAAGAACTATATTTGCCTTTGGAAGAGCCAAAGGTATGTAAATAATTACTTATTTTCCCTTTCCATTTTTTACATTTAGATTAGGTCTTTTGCTTATTACCTTGTATATTTTTAAACTTTATGTTTGAGAGACTCTTTCTCTTTCTCTTATTCAGCAAGCCTGATTTAAGCGGGAGACAACTCCTTGGTACATCAAGACCCAAGTCACACCCACTAATGTCAGGACCATATCCCATAGTCAAGGACAGCCGCTAATTCCTAAAGACAGCAGACCACCAATTCATAAATCAGGGTGTGAAACCTAGTAGTTCCCAGTTATTGACCTGTGCATTATATTCTCAATGGTCACCTTTTTTTTTTTGACATTCTTTGTACTCCAAAGTTATCAACCAAGTTAACCCATGTATCAACCCTATCCCAACATGTTTTCTAATTAAATTAAGAATCCTAAACATTTATAACTCTGAAAGCAATAAAATATTAAGCGATTGATATTTAAAAATTGTTTAAAAAAGAAGTAAAATATAATATTTTCTTCTGTTCTGTATATAATATATATAAATAATTAATATATATTATATTAAATAATAAAATTAATATTATAGTATATAATAATTATAAATATATATAATACAGTACAGATATATATATATATATATATTTATATATATAATTTATATATGATATATATATATATATATACACAACAACTCATTTTTATTTGAATTTAAGTAATATAAGAGAGGGAAAAGTAGTGTTAAGTGAATGAGTGTGAAAATGTCTAATATAAATATAATGTCTAAAACTTAGATAAATAAAATACAATAAGTAAATAATAAAATCCCACTTTTATCCCTCAATTCTTATCAGCCAATTAAAATTAAAACAAGGTTTGCTCCAAATCTAGGTAAGATAGTATTTATTATTATTATTGTTATAATTATTTTCTTAATTATTATTGTTATTTATCTTTAGGAGTGATATCTTATATCCACATTGCTTAGGCCTAATTCATTGCAACTATATATATTCAATTGTCTTCTACACTACCCAATTTATTATTTTATGTTTTACGTTGCCAAATTGTTTGCCATTGCTTCCGTATATGCTTTACGACAACTAAGTGCATCCTTTGCTTCATTTTCAATAGCCATTTGTACTGAGTAATTATGAGTTGTCCGCAAAGAAGTAGCGGCTAGTGTGCTATATGAACACTAACAAATATCATGTTAACAATACTAATTTTAATAATATAAAATAATAAAATAATAAAAATAATAATAATAATAATAATCAATACGAGCACTAGTGGTTTTCAACTCGCGGTCCGCGGGTCGTCTAGGCTCTAGCATCCTCTCCCTTCTATTGCATGGATATTTTACATTATATAATAAAACTGTTAATATTAGATGAAACTCAAAATTAAAACTTCAACGGTGGCATAAACACATGTTGCTTGCATCCAAAACGTTTATTCTTAGAGTCCCTAACGAATAAATGTGGAAATCTATTTAAATTTGTATATAAAATATTTATTGTAAAATTATTCATAGCTTAGTTAGAGAGTCCTGAGTATCCTTATCTGCGTGCTGTTTTTCTATGCTCTTAGCCTCTTCACTCCCGTCTTTCTTTGAACGACGTGGAAAATTGAGGTGGGGGTTTAGATTTAGTGTGGGAGGATATAAGGGAGATATTGTTCATGCCGTGGTGTCAATTGGTAATCAAGTATTTTGATCATAATATTTGAACTTTGGAATGTTTTTATACAGTCTGGACATTTTGACCATTTTTGATCCAGCCTGTAAGAGTTTTCATCTTATGGATTCATTTATAATCAACTTTGGCAATATTTCATGATACTCTAATGTTATTCTCTTCTTCTAGTATAATTTTTCATGAATATATATTGTTTTGTTGATGTGGAATGGTTAAAGTTTTATATTTAAATAAACATAAAATCAATAATAAAAACTGAGGAAGCATATGATTGTGAGATCCATAGTTGTGCTCAGGAACAATTGAATCTATCGAAGACCTTTGAAAAGACTTATATCTGTTTTCAAGGTCAGTAACTACATACAAAGAACCTTAATTAATTTATGATCCTAATTTAATGTACAAATTTATAAACTTAAGTTTTGATTGATAAGATAGTGAACTTGACACTTTGTTTACAGTTTACTGTCTTGTCGGAGCCATTGACATCACTAGTGTCCCTATTTGAGAAACCCCTTTTGGACATTACCAGGGTAGGTTTCTTAACATACAAAGATCCATGTAATCATGCTTGAATTATATAATATGTAAATAAGAAGTATGATGCAAATACCAATTACTGTTTATTTTTAACAGGGTTTTGAAGTAGGGATTCAATCCAGAATCATACTTCCGGCAAATTCTAAAGACAGGATTCATTCCTGAATCCATCGTCGTGTTATTTTGAAGACGGGATTCAATCCTGAATCCTTCTTTTGGTCTACGTTGTAAGCTTGGATTCATCCTGAGTCTTTCTTCGTATTATTGTTTCGAGGTTTAGATTCTCTGAATCTTACCTCGTGCCAATTTTAACGTTGGGATTCCTCCTGAATCTTTTCTCTTCGTCGTCTTTTATATAGTGGTGATTCCTCCTGAATCAGACTTCCCACTTGGAACCATTTCCCCGACAAATCAGATACAACAAACTTTGTAATTACTTCCAAAGATTGAATTTCTATTCTCCCTTATCTTTCTACTAAGAAGTAGCCCAGTGGTATCTCTTCTGTGATTCTCAAAACCTAGGCTTCCGAAGATGTATCATTCTATGGTAAATTGTTTGGTCTCTGTTCTGAACTTCTGCATCATTTCAGAACTACAGGAAGCTCCTATTCATGTTGGGGTTGGATCTGTGTTATATATTAACTTTTCATAGACATCCCACTATTTATTTGAGCGATTTTAGTAAAGATAAAACTTTTTATGGAGTGTCAATATCCTTTGATCTTTGATACTTTATTGATATTCTTATTCTTAATCTTCAAGAACTTTATCTGATTAAACTTCGAGTAAAGATCCGGGAACGATCTAAATAATTCTACACTATTCTCTGGGTAAAAGTGTAGATGGTTATCAAATCATTTGAATTTTGGCGAAGTCGCAATCCTCTGAATAGTCATCAAGTAAGCAGGCCAACGGAGTCCCTGCGATTAACTCCCTCCGTTACAGAGAAAATCTAACCTGCTCCGTATTAAATCTGATGTGTCAGGTGGTTTCTGTGCTTACTAGAGATTCAAAACCACAAGTTTGAAGCACACAAAACCTATCATCTATGTATTCAATTTTGTTTTGACGCTTCGACCTCTACGAGAAGAGTGAGAGAGGCAACCTTCCAGGTCGGGTACGCTTTGTTGATCCATCCGCGTTGCTTCCTCTCCGCTACATAAAAATAAATTAATGTGCGCCCGAACATGGGACTCTGTTGCGTTCCTTGCGCTTGCGTGCCACTAGGATTGTGACTCTCGCTCCATACGGTCATTTGTTTTTTTGGAAAATCAATCGATTCTCTTCAGTTATCTTCAAATAAATCTTCTTCTTTTTGTACTTACATTGGACAGATTCGAGAGATAGTTAGTAATAACCCTCCAATACTTTGAAATTCTTTATTTTGAAACTTAAAAAAATAAAATGTCAGAAAAAAATCAACTCAAAGACTTGGAAACAAGCACAGGTTCTGATAGCCAAGAAGCTTTGGACTTCGATCCATCTCTTGCAGCTGTCACTTTAGATCCACGTTTAGACCAGCGTCTGCGTGTCATTAATAAAAAATAAGTAGAAAATGAAAAGTTTTAGTTAAAATGAGGAAAATAAAGACAGGGTAGAAGTTTCCAACTCTGACGTACCCTTAGGTTCTAACTGACTTGCCTATTGTTACCAACTCTGACAAACCTTTTACTATGTCAGAAATGAGTACCTTATTAGGAAAACTTAATAGGGACAAATTGATAAGTGAAGGGAAATTGGCAAAAGTAGATACAGTCAGTAATGTTGAACAAAGAACGTACCATGATCGAGGTCAAGGTAACCCCTCGCCTTCGATTCCATAATATGAAATGAATAAAAATAGCCCATTCTTTTAACATTCGTGATTATAAACCTTCCTTAGTTTCCCAATTTCATCAAATACCAAACCTTTTTTCCTTCCTATCCATCCAGTTATGTAGAAAATCAATTTCATTCTAATCCTACTCTTCTTCCTAATCACAATCTTCTTCATAATCCTAGAACCAGTCATAAATTACTTTACTCCAACCAAAAGTCTCTCTTTAGAATCTCGAAATGGGTAGAGGCAGATAGAGATTCTCTATCCCTAATAAATAGAGGAGAGGCGTGACTTCTCCTGAAAAATATAATAATTGCCTACAGCCTCACCGAGAAGCATATTCCCCTTAAATCAATATCGAGCACCAAGATTTTTCAGCTGACCTAGTCTTATTCTGGTTTGTTTCCTCACAAAGAGTATCTCAAATACTACCCTTCTCTGAACGTCGATTCCAGAAAAGCGATGAATCCTTCAGTATTCAGGCCACACATGAAAACATGAGGCTTGACATGCTGGATGGAAGCCATTGTGCTTCTTTACTCAGTTACGTCAAGAACTTCCCAGAAACTTAGAGGTTGTGGACCTGGTAATCTCAAATATGAATCGGAAAACAAGATCTTAGTCTAGACCTTGGCTGATTTTGAGGCTTACTGTAGTCTACACTACTACCCAAATGCCCATCACTAATGGTTAAGACTCTTGGTCGAGAGAGACAGCTAGAAGGAGGAAATTTTCTTCATATATACCAAGAAATTATAAAAGATAACCGTGAATACTTCTCTGTACGGGATAATCTTGTGTGTTGGTATCGAGATGAGGAAAGAAAGAAAAAAGAATACAGAATACAGAAGTATCATGCAGCTCATCGATACCCCAACGAGAGCAATCAAATGTTTTGCCCTTCGGTTTTGGAAAGCCTGGCTAGTTCCAAGCCCCAACGATGGACACGATATGAGAGATCATGCATTCCCTTAGAAGTAGCTTTTTCTTTTTGTATTTTTCTTAATAAGAACATTGACTAAATGATATTTTTAAAATGCAGGAGTTGGACCGGTTATAGTGAGGTTTAGAAGGGAACTGATGGTGAATTTTGCGGACTCTTTAGACAGCGAGAACACTGCTTTCCCAAATTCCATTTCCCAAACAAATCCCCTTGAGGTCGACACCAACTTATTCCCGAGCTGACCGGAAAGTTGACCTAAACGAATCCTTGGAGTCAGTGGTTACAGATAAATGCTGCCACTTTCTGGATGGAACTGATTGTGTTGCGGAAAAAGGTTGAACAACGAAAACCTAAGTCATCCTTTAATCTTAACCATCGTCCTTCCAATATCGCCCAACGTAGTCCTCCGGAAAGGAATAATAACAATCGTTATTTCCACAACCCGGTTCGTAATTCACCACGTAACGATGACCATTCCAGGGCTCAGAATAATCGCAATGTAACTCGTAAGGTTCGTTCAGGATCGGAGGAATCTCCTCTGTGATTACTGTGAGAAGAGAGGACACGAAATGCAGGACTGCTATAAGTATCTTGGAGTATGTAGCTACTTCAAGAAAACCGGCCATTTAAATACCGAATGCCGAGCTAGGAACTCCCCTCCATCATCTCCCGTAAACAACCGAAAAGTGGTATGTCCCTTCTGTAAAGGTCCCCACGCGGGAATGAGGTGTCCTCAACGCACCCCTCCAAGATCCAGTAGTTCTGACCAAAATCCTCCTAAAGAATACCTTCAAGGAGCTATAAAGAAGGTTTATTCGAGATCTTATTCCCCCGAAGCCCAGAAAAATGTGACATCGGCTAAACCAACTAAGAAGCCGCTTCCCCAACGACTATTTCTGGACCCTTGTGAATGCTGCAATGTATCCCACTATGAAGGTCGTTGCAAAGGGTTTAATGAATTCCGTCCAGAAAAGACGTTAAACGAATAGTCCCCGCAGAATTGAGTCAATCTGTGGAAAAGGACCTTGTTGATGACTCCGTGAAACCCTAGATGACTTTCCTTTTAAACCTGATGAGAAAAGTAAACTGAATAAATTTTCGTATAGACCTGCTCCTTATGCTAGTGACGATATGGTCATTGCTATTAACTTGTGCCAGGCCGATATCGAACCTTTAATCGTCTGTGTCAAGTTAGATGATCATGATGCTCCCATTTACGATTGCCTTGTAGACAGTGGGGCTGGAGTAAACTTAATAAGCTCCGAGATTGTTCCTTTCCTAGGGAATTCAAAAGAGCTTCTGACTTCCAAAGACATAGGAGTAAAGGCTATTAGTGGTTTCGGAAACAAGGAAAGGATTCCTATTGTTCATTATGTAAACCTAATCCTGAGGTTTAATATGGGTTTTGAAACGGTTCCTTCGGCGTTTTTCATAGTTCCCCAGGAATACATGGTAGATAACCCATTGATACTTGGTACTTGTGCTCTTAGAGATAATCACCTATTACCTGACATGTCCCGAAAACAACTGATTCATCTTCAAGGGAGAAAATTGACTGTGGTAGCCGATGGCATTTCAACTTGTACCCAGTCCAATTTGAAGTCTTCTACTATACAGGTGAAAAACGTATCGGTAGTTAATACTAATATTAACGATACCGATGTTATATATGACCAAAATAATGATCGTACCCTTCGATATTTATTGAAGGGCTTTAAGAAAAACGATAACATTATAAATTGGCAACAAGTACCTAAACAATACAAAAATCATTCTAAGCAAATGGTCTTGGAAAATGACATCTTATATTACAAAACGAAGTCCGGGAATCTGCTATATGTGATTTCTTTAGACCTGTTAATGCACATAGTTCTCGGTCTCCATGTATCCTGTGCCCATATAGGTCGGAACAAGCTGCTTCAGTTAGTATATAAGCATTTTTGGCATCCTAGGGTCAACCAAGTAATTTCAGATGTAGTGCGGTGTTGCCCTGTTTGCCAGATGCAGAAAAACTTTTCTTCCAATTTAACTCCATCCATGTTGAAAATCTTGGCCAACTATCCCTTCGATTTATGTGCCTTGGATTTGATTCAATTCCCTAAAACTTTTAAGGGAAATAAATACTGCATGATCTTTATTGATCATTATTCTAAATGGGTGTCTGTAGTCCCCATTGCCGACAAGTCCAGCTTGACCGTATCTAGGAAACTGGAACACCAAGTTCTCCCTTTCCTTCCTAAAGTTCCAAATCGTATATTAACTGATAATGGAACTGAATTTACTTCCCAGATATTCCAACAGGTGTTACAAAAACACAACATTAAACATGTGAGAATATCTCCACTTCATCCCTCGAGTAACGGTGTCTCTGAACGATTTAACCGGAGTTTAATTCAACTACTGAAGTGTTTAGTTCTAGAACAACTCGCTACTTGGGATGAAGAGCTCTCATCATCCATCTTAATTTATAATAATACAATTCATAGGTCTATAGACATGTCTCCCTCCGATTTCTTGTTGCACAAACCTCACACCCCTGTTCATACTTTCCCCCAATATTGGAAAGAGGGAAGTATCAACTTTAAACCTTTCAAGGTTGGTCAAAAAGTAGCTCGTAAAGTAATACGAACTGGACCAAGTACTGCTCTTAAATTTCAACATAAGTGGGAGGGGCCGTTTACTGTTGTGGACGTGAACCCGAATAGAGTGGCCTATGTCATACAAAGAAATACTAATCCCCCCAGTAGAACTCAAAAAGTCCATTTCTCCCACTTAAGGGAATGGATTGAGATTCCTGTTTATTTACGAAAATACCTGACTCGAAATAAAGAAATTAGTGATGCATTTTTCTCGGACGAGGAAAGTTTGTTGGATGGGGGATGATGAAAATTCTCCTGAATCCAGCGATCTTGAGTCTGAGACTGATTCAGCTAATTCTTATGAGTCAGAGTCCATCGCTGATACTTCATTGTTCACTAATAGCGATGATTCCCTGGAGGAGGAAGCTGATTTTGAGGGATTCTTAACTTTTAATCCTATCTCTGTAAGTGAATATATTCAATTGCCAAATTTAACTCCTGTAACAGAATCAATTTCTTGGGGACCAAAATGGAAATCTTAATATGAGTATGGAGGAGTTAGTTCCTCGGTTGTCTTCAAAGTCCTTACAATCTTCCGGTCACAAAGAGGTTAAATTTTTGACTCCCTCCCTCTGGTAATCCTAACTTTCACCTATCCATCTTCGGATGAATCTGAATTCTAACCACTTCTAGTTTTACCTGAGATAAGATTCGCGTTCAGTTTATCCCGAGATAGATTTAATAAAATATTCCTACTAGTTACCTAAGAACCATGGTAAGTAACCCTGGAGGTCAACATGACGAAAAACTTTACCCCTGTTTTAGATTTTTTGATAATGTATTCACAATGAATACCCTATTAGATTTAACTACCCCTCTATCCTTTCTCCTGTAAGGTTAACTAATAATAATGAAGATCTTATAGTTTCCCAAGCACAGCAGTTGGAAAGTACTAGTCTGGAAACATCTAAGTTGAGTCTATCGGATCCACCGTCCATTTTTCTGGATAGACCTAACTATTCCCCCTCAGTCTCTTCTGATGATCTTATGGATCTGTCGGAGAGAAATGTTGTGGGTGATTTGCCGGCCGATTGGTCAAACCTTTTTAACCTAGATAGTTCTTCCAGCTCTCAAAAGACTGAATTTTATGGTTTCAGCCCACCAAATAGTAATTCTTTCAATATATCCCCGTCGGCTGAAATGGTTTCTTCACCTGTCTCGGAGACTAGAATTCTCCCTTTTCAAATAGTGGGAGAGGTATTTGGTGATCCCACTAACGTCCAATTGGATAATAGTAATTTGACTTTGGTCCATATAGATGATGAAATCTTGGAGGAAATGCAATTGACTGTTCCTCCCAGCACTAGGAGTAGAGGGTCGGTTCCCGATTTCCCCAATGTTATGTCGACTCCACTGGAGTATGTACGCCATCGGAGACGGACCAGTCTTTTGTAACCTTCTCGGGGTTATAAAACTGAACACATTGTTGTCTCACTTAGATGAAGTAAATAAGCACAGAGAATAAAGGTTGGCTTTGCTTCATCTGTTTGCAAATGTCTGAAACTTAAAATATGCTTAAAAAAGTTCTGTTGTTCACTTACTGACTGAAAATTAATATAAAATACTTAGCCAAATAACTTATCTTTAAACCATGAACCAGATAAGTTACAAAAAAATCTTATTCCTGTCCTTTCTCTAATCTCTTAAGTAACTTCCTTCTGAACTGTTGTCTTAAAACATCTCATCTATCGAAGCTGTTTTGAATGTATTAGTGATGGGACGATTAATCGTCATCGTCATCGGCAAAAATCGGCATATTTTTTTTAAAATCGTCATCGTCATCGGCAAAATTTCGCCCGATTATTTTTCCGATTAATTGAACAAATATTAAGAATTTTGAATAATAAAAACTCAAAAATATAATAATAATAATAATAATAATAATAATAATATAATAATAATTATATATATATATATATTATAATATATTATATATATATATTATATATTATATATATATATATATATATATATATATATAGTATATATATATTATATATATATATATAATATACTATATATATATATATATATATATATATATATATATATATATATATATATATATATATAATATATATTAATTATATATATAATATATTATATTATATTATATATATATATATATATAAATATAAATAATATTATATATATATATATAATATATAATATTATATATATAATAATATATACCATTTTGCTTATGGTATGTATGACATTCCAGTGCCTAATGGTTCGCACTTTCTGTTAGGCGTTCATATCCACACTCATCCTCCAGACACCATATCATATACACATACTTATCCATCCACACCCCCCTTCTAGACAACATAAGACATCCCTATCCCCTTATATCCATACGTTTAGGGAGAAAAAAATTGCCCACATTGTATGTCCTGTGCGTGTCATAGAAGGCGACTAAGGGACGGTGTAGTTAGGTTGGCTGCCCACTACACTTATCTTTTGCCAGGAAATGCTAACGCATGCCTCGGAGAAGGTCGTGATTCGCCAGTAACGCCCTTCTATCCTTCGGTGAAAATGTATGAATGGTATCTGTACATGGAATGTAGAGGAATAAATGTTGAGGAGATGAGAAGAGAGGTGATGATGTATTTTAAGCAAAGGGCAAATTTGAT
>JABUQX010017363.1:90000-102500 GCA_015478945.1 Trachelipus rathkii | reverse complement strand
GACTTTCGTACACAAAACTAAAATAATCAAAACCTGAATAATTTGAATAACATACAGAAAAATATGCTAACTTGCATTACCATATGTATATAACTCCAAAATAATAGTTTTATAACTTATGCACGTTAATTTACCATAGATAACCAAATCGGTCACAAATATAGTTGAATATATGAAATAATTGCCAAAGCCAAGTTTAACAACGGAACTATATTCAATGTTGATGTTTAAATGTGAAGATGGCCACAGCTAAATTCAAATAAACAGCCAACAAAATGGCCGCTATAAATTTTCCTAATTGCGAAAAATGGCCAGCGCTATCATCCGAATGATTGATCTAAATAGCCAATATTAAATTTCCACGAACACGAAAACAGCCAATGCTAATAAATAAATAAATAAATCGCTAATATATAATTTACAAAATATTACCTTTCTTATGTACAATCCAAATATGTCGATATCAGTATATTTATAAAAGTATCAAAATCTAATCAAAAGTTATTAAAATATTTACAAGCACAATTGTAAAACTTTCCTAATTTGAAAACTAAATAAATAACAAATATTATCACAAATACATGGGAGACACGTCCGAAGGGTTTCGATTCAGAATAGCAAGTAAATTGATTTTAATTAAAATAAACGATTACAAACATAAACAAAGCTAACACAAAATATATCAGATCACGCAGAGCTAATCCTAACAGGATGAATTCCAAAAGTCAAGTGAACTGCTTTCCGTTCCACGTCCGCCATATTGGTTGTTATTCATGACGTCATAGTAGTGTTTCCACTTTTTTGCATTCTTATTTTCAAGTCGTATTTCTTTCGTAATTTCTGTTTTTCCAAACTGTTTTAAAGAGAAATAACAAGGTCATTCTTTTATATTTACATGTTTTACCTATTTTCTTTATTTTTAAAATACTTTTCTAATCTCTATTTACATAAATTTTCTATTTTCCTTTTTTCATTAAAACCTAAATATCTATATTCATAATTACACACGTATACACACACAAACGTTCACATTTACACATACATACAGACATAACCTATTTATACATAAATACATTCATATATATATATATATATATATATATATATATATATATATATATATATATATATATATATATATATATATATATATATATATATATATATATATACTTTTGACAACCAACATATATAAGTTTTCCTACATATATATATTTTTTTTATTATTTTTTATTATTTACAAAAACACACACATAACATACTTAGCCTATCTTTAATACAATATTTAATTTATTTACACTTTCATGCTTAAGCAAATCTGAATTTCTTACTATTTACAACAATTATTCATTTTTACAGTAAATCCGAATTTTCTCAATATTTTTATAATTTTAACAATTCTAAACAACCAACCTTAATATTCCTTTGCTAAGCTGTAACTTTTTACCTTTTTGGAGGTGGCTCTACCATGGGCCCTACAATACCTCCTTCACAAAAGACCAGACTCGGGGAGGTTGAATATTACTTTTAATATAAAGCGCCACACCCCCACCTTTCTTTCCTCTACGCTGGTATAAATAAAGTGAATATCCGTCTATTTCATATTCCTGAAAAGAGTCTCCATATAATTCTTCATTAACCCATGCCTCAGTTATGCAAATAATGTCTAGATTCTCATTTTATGGTAAACTAATTAGCTCATCTTTTTTTTTTTTAAAGCTTAATAGCATAGGCAGATGCCTATATGGATTTCATAATAAATATATTAATTTTAATATAGCATCAAAATATAGACCTAACAACACTAGTTTTATTTATATCACCACTAATACAGTTACCATTGCTATTATTTATAAAAAATGCTTACACAGTTTTAGCACAAATTTTGGGCTTTAAAACGACCAGATTTCTTACGAGGTTTACTATTGTTTACAAACGATTGGAATCAGCTTTTGTGATAGAGCCCGTTGATTTGGAATAAACAGAAATAAAAAAAATAATGGTTTATGTTACAAATGATTAATTGATCAACTATTGTAATGAAGTTAATCGATTTGGAAGAAATTAGCCTTAAAGTTGATGTTATTAAATGAAACATACCATCGAATTCAAACGGGCATACCAAGTAGTGAAAACAATTTGATTTCTTTGTGAATATATCAAACGGAGAAAAATATGAATATCACACAAATATTGGTAATTATTTGGATTAGCAAAACCTCGCGAAAAATTGATATAGCTATTTTTTTTTTTTCAATATATATTTTTTTAATATCTTCCCCATCTAAAATGCTTGCCAAATGTATTTCATATGTAAATACATTTCAGTATTCATTTTTTTTTTTTTAATCTTAAAATTTTTATTATGTTAATTTAAGTTTTGGTTATAATAAGTTTTATTAAGTATACACATTAAATTTGGATAATAGTCCGTTTTGAGGTAATGTTATCAGATATCAATATTTTTTTCTGATAATCGTAAGTTATCGGATATCGTTGTTACCCATTATTCAAATATAGTTTGTTCGAACACGTAAGAGTGACATTGGCTTCTGCTAAATTTACACATAATAATTATTTTGAAAAATGAAATATTTGTTTATAATTGTATATATATATATATTAACATAAATGTATGTTGAAACACCATTTATGATAAAAATAAAATTCAGAAATTTTAATTGTGCTACATTTGCATAAATTTTACTTAAGAAAAAAGTTTTTTTTCGTGCAAAAACGACCACGATTTCTTACGTGGGTTTACTTTTGTTTTACAAACGATTGGAATCAGCTGATGTGATAGAATACATTTGGAATAAGCAGAAATAAAAAAATAATGGTTTATGTTACAAATGATTGATCAACTATTGTGATGAAGTTAATGATTTGGAGAAATTAGCCTTAAAGTTGATATTTATTAGATGAAACATTCATCCCAATTCAAGCTGAACTACCATGTAGTAAAACACATTTTAATTTCTTTTGTGTGAATTATATATCAAACGGAGAAAAATATGAATATGGCATAAATATTGGTAGTATTTGGATTAGCAAAACCTCTCGAAATTTTGATATATATTTTTCCAATATGTTTTTTTTAATATCTCCCATCTAAAATGCTTGCAAATGTATTTCATATGTAATTACATTTCAGTAATTTTATTTTTTTCATGGAAAAATTTTATTATGTTAATTAAATTCTCCATGACAAGAAAAACCAAGCATACACATTAAATTTGGTAATAGTCCGTTTTGAGGTAATGTTATCAGATATCGATTATTTTTTCTGATAATCGTAAGTTATCGGATATCGTTGTTATACATTATAAATATAGTTTGTTCGAACACGTAGAGTGACATTGGCTTCTGCTAAATTTACATAAAATTATTTTCAAAAATGAAATGTTGTTTTATAATTGCATTATATATATGATACCCATAAATGTGTAATTTAAAAATCTAAAATTTATGGAAGATAAATAAAATTCATTTGATTATAACATTTGCAAATTTTATAGAAAAAAGTTGTTTTTTAAATAACAACGTGTATATATATATATGCTTATATGTATATATATATATATATATATATAATAACAATAACAACTTCTTCCTTAATATGTAATATGTATATATGTATATTCTGTATATATGTATATGTATGTATGTATATAAACTAACTTTAATAATAACAATAATAATAATAATATATGTATGTAATATGAAATATATATAATATATATATATATATATATATATATATATTATATATAGGTTAGGTTAACGCGTAAGATTAACCTAACCTAACCTAACCTATGAACATAATAATAACATATAAATAATATATATATAATAATATATATATATATATATATATATATATATAATAATATATATAATAATAATATATATAATATAATAATATATATATATATAATATATATATATAAATATATAATATATAATAATAATATATATATAATAATATATATATATATATATATATATATAATAATATATAATATATATAATAATAATATAACATACATTATATATATATATATATATATATATATATATATATATATATATATAATAACTTAACTATATATATATATATATATATATATATATATATATATATATATATATATATATATATATATAAAAAAGAGAAGAAAGTCTCAATGTAAATAAACAATCTTTCGTAAAACATTTATGATATATATATATATATATATATATATATATATATATATATATATATATATATATATATATATATATATATATATATATATATATACTATATATAAGTTAGTGAAATTTTTTTTATTTATGTGTAAATGTGTTCATAATCATGTGACTTTGTTCTTTTTATTTTTAATATCGATTGCATGCATTTCTTAAAAACACATTCTGTCTAATTAAAGCGAATGCCAACTCTCCTGAAGGCAATATATCGATTATCTTTTCTAAATATAGACATTGATACGTACCTAAACGGACTATTACCTAAATTTGTTTGTACTTTGCAAAACATTTCATAACATTAATAATTTTTCATTTTTAGAAATATTAATATATGTATTTATAGCAATTTGTAGCCAAAGTCATGATATTTTTAAATATAATGCTTTCACACTAATTTTTTTTTAAATGTTTAGTTTTAGTTTAGGTTATATTAAGTTTTATTAAGTAGCCCAATAAATATTTGTTTACTTTAACAACTTATCAACCTTAGTTACTATATATATATATATACATATATATTTATATATATATATATATATATATATATATATATATATATATATATATATATATATATATATATATATATATAATATTTATATATATGTAACTAGTGGGTTCAACAGATCTGATGAAATATCAATATTTTTCTGATAATTGGTGTTTTATATACGCTACCATCATATCTTTCATCTCACATGTGAAACTATTAAACAGTGGTACCAAACCTCTCATATATAAATTTAATCGGTCAATTATTGAGAATTCACAAGTCCAAAGTAGACAAAGACTGTATTAAAACTACAAACATTTAATGTAAAAAAATTGTATCAATATTTGGAAGAGCTAGGGCTAGAACTTGGATTAGAACTCTAGAGGACTCTGATTTGATAATTTTTGGACTCAGTGCATCAATAGACAACATGCTTCTTTTAAATGGACTAAAAGAGAGAAAATGTTTTCAAGTGTTCATTATTTTTATTCATCTGTGCTAGTTCATTTAGAGAAAAGATGTTTCAAAGTAAGAATTTGGAATATTTCTCATTTGCTTCAATTCTGCCTTCAGAAGAAATTTAAGGAACTCTTTCTAAATGAAATTGTAAACTGGAAAAAAGTTTAAACTTTTATTTTTTTTTTCCTTTCAATTATGTTTTATATCATGGGTACTTTATATAAAATTTCAGGATGTCAGTAAATTAGAAAAGTCATGAAATGTAATGCAAGTAAATTTTGAAAACCATATTTATAAAATTTAAATTTTCTTCATTCGGAAATATCGAAAACAAATATTTAAAAGGAAACCAGTAACATACATAAGAAGCAAATTTTTCTTTACACAAAATCAGAGATGGGGAAAGGAAAGGATAAAAATTTAGGTCAGTAAGATGTTATTTTTGTAATTTTAAATATTTTATCATTAAGTATAAATAGTTTTGGTACTGGAATTTATTGGTTAGATATAATGATGTTTTGTGAACTAGATATTTATAATTTAATTTATTCTATATATTAAAACATGTAATATTAATTTTTATACACATTTCAATTTATTTATTATAAATGTTTTGTTAGATCTCTGCTGGAAAAGGGCAGAGACCCACTAAAGAGGGGAGAAAATATATTGAAGCTATATATATATATATATATATATATATATATATATATATATATATATATATATATATATATATATATATATATATATATATATATATATATATTCTTTCTTCTTCATACTATATATATATATATATATATATAGCAACAAATCGACAACAGTTCTTTTAATTATTATTTGGAATGAAATGAAAAATTAAAAAGGAAGAGAAAAGAAATTTGAAACTTTAAATATTGCGAAGTCGTCGGATCATAGGAAGAAATTTCATAATTCTCTTCGCCTGACTGATAGCAAGGGGCTGAAAACCTTATCATTTGTTTCTTTTGTGAATGGTGATGATGGGTTTGAAAACTTTTTCAACCATAGCACCACCCTGCAATATCTTTAGGGATATATTGTTTGTATAAATAAAATAAATAATATATATATATATATATATATATATATATATATATATATATATATATATATATATATATATATATATATATATATATATATATATATATATATATATATATATACTCTCTCACTATCTATATATATATATATATATTAATCTTGGGGTGTGCTAGGTGTTAGAAGAATTGGTGATGAGGAATTGAGCATTATTCTCAGAGAGGTGTGGTGTGAGGAAGAATTAAATGAGAGAATAAATGAAAGTATGTTAGAGATGGTTTGGTCATATGGAAGGATGAATGAAAGTCGGTTGGTTAAGCGGATGTATAGGGGCAGTGTGTTGGGAACCGACCGGCCGGGAGACCAAAGAAAAGTGGATTGAGTCAGTAAACGAATGTTTGAAGGAGAGAAATGTGAGTTTAGCAGAGGCGAGAAGAAAGGGGTATAACAGGAATGGCGGGGGATTGTGAGGGGTATGGTTGTCTGGCCCACCTGGGCCAAGGGATGAGAACCCTTACATTGGGCGATCCACCATAAATGAGGTCTGTCACTTGATCCTATGAAGCTCTAGGGTGATTTTTATTTTACTGCGAAGAGTTCTCACTAATTAATGGTACAAGAGGGGGCGGTAGGCTGGGCTTTCTTTTCGGCTTTTGTCATATTCTTCTACTACTTTTTCTTTTCCGATGCATGGCCACACACCTTACCCCAGTCTTGGGGAAAGAGGAGATAAAAGAAATATATATATATATATATATATATATATATATATATATATATATATATATATATATATATATATATATATATATATATATATATATATATATATATATATATATATATATATATATATATATATCAAGTGTAGCATACCCATTGTGCAAGGAGCTTCAAAGTATGTAAGTAAAATTAAGTTGAGAAAGTAGAAGAAATAGGGTTCATTGAGTTTACTGGTAGACTGTGTGAAAGAATGATTGCTGCTATGATTAAGTCTGGTATCAGAGGTTGAACAGAAAAGTATGAAATTGTGTGGAAAGTGACTCTCTTAAACCCTTCTCAGAGGAGGAGGTATGCGAATAAAGAATTCAATGAGCAGTGTTGTTCATTGTAAGAATGTCAGAATTGTGAGAGTAAAGCAAGAGTTCAGTGGGCTGAGTTAGATTGGAGAAAGTCAGTGAGAGTGGGGAGAATTGATTAGAAAAAGCAAAATAATCATGGGTGTGAAACTACCTCAGATGTCTGACACATATCCTGCATTCAGGGATGGTTAATGTCCCTAGTAAACCATTCATTATAATGTGTAATATTGTTCTTAAAGCACCTCAGTCTCTCAGAACTCCTGACCTCTTAGAAGTTAATTAGTGATCAAAGCTGATCCTTAGAGTTGCCTTATTGAATACATAAATAGATATAATATTTTGTCCTGTTGTGTGGGTCAAGGAATTGAGAAATCCTTGAAGACAACCATGCTTTTCCTACTCTACTTAAATAAGCAAGAAAGATCAGATATCAGTTGGCTCAGGACAACCCTGTTAACATCTTCAAGGGTAGGTTCATTGTCATATTGAAAGTAATGTAAGATTAATTTAGCAGCATTAAAATGAATAGGTGATGAAGATAGATTTAAAGTCTTTAGTAAAGAATAGAGAGAGAACACTTACAGAATAAAACAAAATATTTAGAAATATAAAGAATTAAAGGTAGGCGTCAACAATAGCTATAGTGACTGGTGAGATAATCTGAGAGAAGGATAGATACCAAATGAGATATGGTTAGAAATTATAGTTTTGTGCCATAATCAATCAAAAGTTTTCAATGTCTATCTATGGAAAAAATTGATTCACCAAAATACTGAAAAGCATAGGACAAAAGGTCAAGAAGAAGTAAAAGAAAATCAGATTGAATATTCCTTACAAAAGCTGTACTGGTAATAGAGATAAGATTAGAAGTTTTAAGATGTTTCAAAATGTTCCAGTTAAGAACAGCTTCAAAAACTTTGGAAAGAACAAAGGTTAATGTAATAGAATGATAGATATAATCACATTGAGCTTGGCCTTCTTCTTCTTCTTCTTCTTCTTCTTCAATGTTCTTCAAAAACTGCTTCTTCTTCTTAACAACTTCGACGTGATTCTAACTGTTACCTTCTTCTTCTTCTTCTTCTTCTTCTTCTTCTTCTTCTTCTTCTTCTTCTTCTTCTTCTTCTTCTTCTTCTTCTTCTTCTTCTTCTTCTTCTTCTTCTTCTTCTTCTTCTTCTTCTTCTTCTTCTTCTTCTTCTTCTTCTTCTTCTTCTTCTTCTTCTTCTTCTTCTTCTTCTTCTTCTTCTTCTTCTTCTTCTTCTTTTTCTTCTTCTTCTTCTTCTTCTTCTTCTTTCTTCTTCTTCTTCTTCTTCTTCTTCTTCTTCTTCTTCTTCTTCTTCTTCTTCTTCTTCTTCTTCTTCTTTTTCTTCTTTTTCTTCTTTTCTTTTTTTCTTCTTTTTCTTCTTTTTTTTTTTTCTTCTTTTTCTTCTTTTCTTCTTCTTTCTTCTTTTTCTTCTTTTCTTCTTCTTCTTCTTCTTCTTCTTCTTCTTCTTCTTTTTTCTTTTTTCTTTTTTCTTCTTTTTTCTTCTTTCTTCCTCCTTTGCATAGATTAAATAAGTGTACAATTGCACCAGGAAAAAAAAAGCGAACCTAATAAGCAGAAATTAAACAATTTACTAAGGCTGAGTGAAAGCTTAAGTGCTTATATCTGGTGAACCACATGGATATACGATAATGGCAAAATTATAAATCTGGCATTGTTTAAATAAAATTAGGGGAAACTGGGAAAGGTCAGACGTAAATATTTAGTTGAAAAAACTTGTCTGTTAAAGTGTTAATTTATCTGCATACACTGTAAATATCTTCATGCCTCATGTTAAATGACCACCAATTTTAAGATAAATATTGTTTTTATCAATCGTTTATTGATCTCAGCTTACACCAGTACCTTATTTTTCCGAATGATGCTACTATAAGAAAATGCAAATATAATCCAAGTTGGCAAAATATTTAAAGTTTGGTTTTCTTATATTACTAAATTTTATCTTGTAAGAATGTAATTACATTATGAGCAAGAACATTTATTTTTTAAAAAATTTATAATACAGTATGAGAGTAAGTTTGTATTGTTTTACTCTCTAAACATTTCAGTTCCGCTCATGGATTACTATTTTTCATTTGATTAAAAAACATAGATATTTTCAATATTGACTATTTAATTAAAAATCATCTGACTACTAATACTTTTTCCTCATATTTTTTAATATGATTTTAAAGATTCTTGCTATTCAAGTGAAGTATGTTAATCTAGAACTGACAAAATGTGAATATAATTTTTAAAGTTTTTCTTTTTATTTTATTTATTTTTAGGTAGCCCTAAAAGAAATTCTGATAGTCCCAAGTCTCCCAAATCACGGAATAATGATTTTGGTTTTCAGAGAGAACAACTTCGCAGACCTGATCCATTACCACAGATAAATGTAACACCTTATCCTTTATCAACATCTACAGAAATGGCAATGGCTATGAGCTCAGAAGCCCAAGCCCTTCAGGTATATAATATTTTGTAGAGATTTTATTGAAAGTAACATCCTCTATAACATCTGAAAAATACTTAACATTTGCAGGAGAGAGTCAAAGTGTTATCCGAAATCGTTCAAGAGATTCAGAGGCTAAGACAAGACAACACCCCAACTCTCAATAATATTAATTCTCTGTCAGAAAAAATCCTTTCAGAAGAAAAGATAACTCCTTCAAATCGAGTAAGCCTTAAAGTTTATTAATTTAGTGGCAGTTATGATTATTTGCATAATTATATAATTAAATAGACAAGGATAATATATATATATATATAAATATATATATATATATATATATAAAGTATATATATATATATATATATATATATATATATATATATATATATATATATATATATATATATATATATATATATATTTAGATACATATATATAAATATATATATATATATACTATATATATTTATATAACCTTATATATATATATATATATATATATATATATACACGGTATATATATCAAGGTAATGTCGTGGATTGTGACATATGGTTCCATCTGAGAGCGGAAATGTTGAAGGAGTACGATTTTCTGGGATAATCTGAATGATGTTTTGGATGGGGTGATAGGACCTTCAGATTGATTGTGTTGGGGACCTAAATGGTTGGATAGGTGATCAAAAAAGGGATGGTATAACAGGTTTGGGGTGTCGGGAGAAAATGAGAATGGTAGGAAGGTGATTGATTTCTGTAAGAGAGAGAGGTATGTGTGTAACTAATACTTTCTTTAAACACAAGTGGTGGTAAAATGATATCGAAGTAGAAAAGTATGATTGATTTGTGTTGGTAAGGAGATGTTGAACTATGTGTTGGGTGTTAAATCAGGGATGGAGTAGAAATGGGATTATTAGATCATTATGTAGTTTAATGTAAGAGAGCTAAGTTGATGGGGAGCAGGCGGAAAAGGGAAGGAAGTGGTAGAATGAAGAGTGAGAGATTTAAGTGAACAAGGTAATAAGGGAAAGTATTTTAGAGCGCTTGCAAGTAAATTAGTTGAATGTGAACAGAGTGAGCAGAACAGAATTGGAAGCAAATGAAAGAGTGGTTGTTAGTAGTTCAAAGAGTATGTGGATGTACTAAAGTAGGAACAAGAATGTTAACAGTGAATGGGGGAATGAAGAGGTGATGCAAGTGGTTGAAAGTAAAAAGAAGCGTGGTTGAATGTTACTAAAAGCCAATCATGAGGTTTCTAAAGAAAGATGTTTGCAATTATGGATAAGAAGGAAAAAAGGAATACTAAAGATGCATACGTAGGAGGAAAAAATAGGTAAATGAACAGTTTGGAAAGAGGATGAATGAGGGACTTACAAGGGAATAGGAAGCGCGGGTTAAGAATGAGAAAAAGAGGAATTGCTTAGAATAAATAGGTATGGTGCTTTCGTAACTGACAGAAATGGAGTGAGGAGAGTGTGGAGAGACACTTCAAAATCTGGCAACATTGGCGTGTGAAGGGTGATAGTGAATGTGTGTGGGTTTGAAGGGCAAGAAAAAAAAGGTATTTTGGAGATGAGGTAATTAGTAGGAGAAGGCAATGGGTAGAGTGAGAAAGTTGAAGATGGTAAATCTGTGGTATAGATGAAATTACTGGTGAAATGGTCAGGGAACAGGCGATATGGTAATTGATTGGATTTGGAAGTTGTCTAACAAGGATTTATGAAGTGTATGGTTCGAGGATTGGAGGGAGGCAGTAGTGTGCCCTTATGCAAAGGGTAAGGGAGATAAGAGGAACTATAGCTGTAGGAATTATAAGGAAATTAGTTTATTAAGTGTTGTAGGGAAGATATGCTTGTATTTTGGTTGAAAGAGGTGCGTCAGTGACTGAAGGACTGATTGGTGAAGAACAAGCTGCGTTTAGGAGTGGTAGAGGATGTGTAGATCAAACCTTTACATTGAAACAAATGATTTAGACAATGAGAGAGAAGAAGAATTGTATTTAGGTTTTATGGATTTGCAACAGGCATATGATGGGATTATGTGACTCTATGGCAGATGTTAATGTCCAGCCACTTGGTGGTGGTAAGCTTCTGAATGAATCAAAGTATGTATGACGATAATGAATAATGTGTAAAAATAAATGGCATAGAAAGTGATTGGTTTAATAATAATAAGGGAATGAGGCTGGGATGTGTTATATCTCCTTGGTTATTCAATTAGTATATGGATGAGGTTATTAATGAATTAGAGGTGGGGTGGCAGTGGATGGCGTTAGAATGATGGAGAATGAAAGAGTGAGTTTGTCTACCTCATTATATATGCGGATGATTTGGTTTTGTGTGGCGAATCTGAAGAGAGTTAGAGAGGATTGGTAGAGATAGCTGGGTGTGTAAAAGGAGGGTTTTGAAAGTAAACGTAGATAAGAGTAAGGTTATGGTTGTGAGTGAGAACAGTCCTCGGTGTCAAGCTACGTTAGATGGTGAGCAGCTGGAGCAAGTGTCTGATTTTAAATATTTAGGATATATGTTGGTTGAAAAGGGAACAGATGATGCAGAGTGTAGTAGGAAAGTTATGAATGGCAGGAAGGTGGCTTGTGCAATTAAATCGTTGGTGAACGTAAGGGGACAAGGTCTTGAGTGCGCTAGGGTCTTACATGAGGGTATGTTGTTACCTGTGTTA
>JABUQX010017363.1:77500-87500 GCA_015478945.1 Trachelipus rathkii | reverse complement strand
TTTTATTTCTATTTTTTCTTTTTTTCTTTTTCTTCTTATTCTTGTTTATTCCTTTGCTATGAGTGTAGTATGTCTTCATATTACGTTATTACGTTGTTAACATATTTCAGTATATTTTCTTTCTTTACACCCTCTTTTGTTAAGATGTCTGCGATCTGTTCCTGTGATTTTATCCATTTGATTTCTTCTATTTCTTTTTCCTCGATTATTTCTGTGAGATATGCCATATCTATTCTTAGTCTTTTATTTAGTACTGCCGTAGTTGAGTGTAGTGCTCTTTCAAGGCTTTGACAATCTGTTCTCATCAATATTGGTAGGTTTTCTGCAGTTACTTCTTCCCATAAAGCTTTCAGATATATTCCAGCATCGGCAGCCTCACCGAAACCCAATGCCTCCGCTTCTAGAGTGGATCTCGCCACTCTCTTTGCCACCTTTGATTTCCAATATAAGGGACTCCTGTTGTTAAATTCATCTACTATACTTATTATGTACCCAATTTGAGATTGTCCATTTCCCACGTTATTAAAAGAGGCATCAGAAAAGATTTCCATTTTTGTTCTACCCTTCAGGGTAGGAATGATTATCTGGTTTTCCTTTTCTTTTACTTGTTCTATAATTTTTATTACTTTTTTCATATCTCTTGTTGTTGCCATTTTACAAAATTTACTTCTTTCACTTACATTGTAAGATATTTCTGGTCTGGTTTGTTGAGCTATCCAGTTTAATTGTCCAACCATTGATCTGTATTCTGTTTGTTCTTCTTTATTTAATATCCTCTCTTCCTTAAATCTTTTTTTATCTGGTACTTTCATATTTCTTACATAGGAATTCTGCTCTAGGATAATTTCCTCATTTTGTTGATCCACATTCAAACCAATGTAACAAAATTTCCTTTCACTCTCTTTTCCTATTTCCAATTTCCTTTTTAGTTCTCGAATTATCTTTTCTTCAAACTCAGTATTTCCTCCATAGCAAATATCGTCCACATGTATGCACATGAGGCCGATGATTCTGCTGTTTTTCCTCCAATACACTATAGTTGGTTCCAACTTGCTCTTTGTTCCTCCAAGTGATTTTATGATGTCCATGATACTTTCGTACCATATTCTTGCTGCGTCATTTAAACCGTACACAGTTTTCTTCAACTTCCAGAGGTAGTTTGTTTTTGCCTCTCTGGGAGGTTTTAAATACACATTTCTCTCTATGGGTTTACCTTGTAGATAAGCTGTTTTAATATCTAATGTTTTGCATTTCCATCCATTTTTCAGAATTACAGCAAGACACATTTTTAATGATTCGTTGGCACATGTAGGTGATTCAGTCGTTAAATCTCCTTGTTCCTCAAAACCTCGAGCAACAAGTCGTGCTTTGCATTTTCTTCTTCCGTTTTCTGATTTTTCTATAATGTTCCATCTAGTTGTAATTACTTTTTGATTCCTTTCTTGTACCGCCTCGTAGACTCCTTTCTTTTTCCAACTAATAAGTTCATCCATTTTTGCTCTATGTATTTCTTCATTTTCGAAATCTCCTAACCATGTTTCATCACCATCTATATGTTTTATATCTTGGAAATTTCTCAAATCTATCCATTTCTCATTTCCATGATCTAAATCTATTATGTTGTAGCTATCTGACCATTTTTGGCTAGTTGCTTTTCCAGCTCTACTTGTTATTCTTATTCTTAATTTTTCCTTCGATTCTTTGTCCACTATCTCATAAGATTCCCCTAATCTCACCTTCGGTGTTCCTTGTTCTTCCTCTCCTTGGTTCTCATCTTCTTCTTCTTCTTCTTCTGATTCAGGTTCTGTTTCTGATTCCGTTTCGCTTAGGTGTTCTTGCTCTTCTTGTATAACCACCCTTACTTCATCGAAATGTTTTGCCATAGGCATTCCAACTATTGGCCTAGCGGGTGTTTTCTTATATTTTATGCATGTATCGCACTTGCCTACTATGTCTATTATTTTCCTTTCCAAGGTCCTCTTAAATCTTTGATACTCTTCATTCTTCTTATACGCATCATTACAAATTCCAATTAATTTTCCACTACTAGCATGTCCGAATTGTAAATGAAGTTTTTCTATTCTTTTTCCAATTATTTCCTTGTTGGTCCACCATTCCCTGTCTATTCCAAGCCACATCTTGTGCGGTTCCAGTTTCTTTATCAATGCAATCTTCAGATGTTTTTCATTCTTCCTTTTACATGGTATTATGTAGTCTGAAAAACGCTTTGCTATAACTATTCCTTTCTCGAAGTCTATTACTGCTCCTATTTTCTCTAAAGTTTCTTTTCCAATCAACCAGGGAACGTTTCCTTCTATTATTGTAGTTCTTATACTTACTTTGTTTCCCATTAATTTTGTAGGTATATCAACATTCTTTATCCCTTTACATAATGTTTCTCCAAAATGAAACGCAGTGTGGTCTTCTATAGCTTTTTTGTTCATTTCTTCAATTTGTTCTTTGGTTAATCTACTCAAAATTCTTTCCATATAAAAATTACCACACACCGTTCTTGCACTTCCGGAGTCTATTATGCCGTATATTTCATCTTGCAGTTCCAATAAACTTTCTTGTTCTTCATCATTGTTCATTTTCCAGACACATCTTATTTCTTCTCTTTTATTGTCTTCATTTGTTTCTATTTGTTCTATTTTGTCTTTATTCTTCCAGTTCTTTGGACAATCTATTGCCCAATGTTCACTTGAATTGCAAATATAACATATTCTCTTATTCACTGGACATTTATTCGCCCAATGTGTTTCCGATCTACACTTAAAACATTTAGTAATAGTTCCGTATTTTTTGTTAACAGGATTCTTCTTGTCTCCTTCCATCCAACAAGCTTCTTTATTCTCTTCTTTTTCCTTTTGCTCCTGAAAAATACGTGTGAGTACGTTTTTAATATTTCCATAGCTATATTCTTCCTTGCCGCAGGCTCCCAACGCTACATGAAGATCATTTGAATTCAATTTTGCTTGTCCCAGAAGATGACTTCCTTTCATTTCCTGTGACATTTTACCACCTCCTGCATTTTCACATTCCCTGGAATATTTTTCATATCTTAGTATATAATCTTTCATGGTTTCATCTTTTCTTCTTTCAATTCTGAATAGTTTCATGGTTTTCTCCAATTTATCCATCCTACTATCTTTTTTATATACTGCATCCAGGGTTTTTAATATCAATGCTACTCCCTCTTTATCTTTTTTTAACTTTTCTCTTTCTAAATCTATACATATTTCGTGTGCTTTACCTTTCAGTGCTAGACGTATTTCCAAACCAGGATATT
This sequence comes from Trachelipus rathkii, assembly GCA_015478945.1. Classification (NCBI taxonomy): domain Eukaryota; kingdom Metazoa; phylum Arthropoda; class Malacostraca; order Isopoda; family Trachelipodidae; genus Trachelipus; species Trachelipus rathkii. Next base: position 84,211 of record JABUQX010017363.1, on the reverse strand, counting down.
TTACTTTTTCCTCCACTATCATCCAATCCTCCACTCGTTCTCTCCAGTCTCTGTATTCTTCTTCTTTTCCTGAAAAGGTAGGGCATCTTTCTTTACTGGATATCATCGTAATTTTACTTTCTTCCTCTTCCAATGGCATTCAAGCGGGATAGCAACTCGTGGTAACTTACCTCTCAGGGTTCAAGGTTCGATGAAGTATTATCTCTTTGTAATCTGATGCTGATGTTCCTCTTATGATTGTTGTTGATGATGAATATGAATGATTATACGATGGGAAACAGTGTAACCCATTTTAAATATGATGATGATGATATATTCTTTTCTTTTAGATAATATTTTCCTATTTCTTCTGGTTATTCCTTCTGGTCTTGTTATTCCTTTTAGTCTGGTTATTTACTTTGGTCTGGTTATTTCCTTTGGTCTGGTTATTTCCTTTGATCTGTTTATTTCCTTTGGTCTGGTTATTTCCTTTGGTCTGGTTATTTCCTTTGGTTGCGCAACCTATGTTCTTGGTATTATTTTCCAATGTCCTTTTCTCTTCCTAATTGTTTTCTCTATTCCTTGTATTCTTATAATTCTTGTTGTTTCTCTTTATAAAATTATATCAACCAAAAAAAGAAAATAATACTAAAGGCGTTGTAATGGAAAGCCTGCGACTCTTACAGTTAATTTTACTTTACTAAACTATTTATTCATTTATTTCTACAATTTCTGAAACAATAATATTATATATATTAGTTTCATTATTATATTTTAATAATAAACTACCCGACGTTGGTAAAATATATTGTTGTTTTCACAAGTTAATTTTTTTTTAATATAGCCATAATACCAAATTAGACGCCATAAATTGAAACTATGTACTTTTAGTTTATCAACTATTTTTCATTCACTATAATTTTTTTATAATAGCTATAAACGTCTTAGTTCTAAAGAGTTGAAAACTACCAGGGGGTGGTGAGGATCATTATTATCATAACATATGCTGTAATTATTGTGATTTGAGAATGAGTATACTTACTTCTCTTTTCAAATAAGCACAGTTGCTCGCACAATTTTTTCCGTTTTTACTCGTTTTAAAAATGTGACTGGGACCTAATCCATGATAAAAATTTAAAATAAAAATAAAAAAGCCTTTGTTTTGTAATTTCTTTTCTTTAGTCTCATTTTTTATGCACAATTTTCATCACTAGATTATCAGTTTCATTATCCAAAATTATATGGAAAAAATATTTTTATATGTTTAACTAAAACAGTACTCGAGTGTCTACGATTTATATTATATGAGGACAGTGTTTACCTTTTGAATTGTTATATTAAGATACATTTAGGAGTGTTATTTTTTCACTATTTACGATGATACAATTAACTAAGTTGATTGAATCAATTTCCACCTTTGGGACCTGGGTTAACATGATGGTTTCTGGGCAAATTAAATTTTGTTGCAATATAAGCGGATAAAACAAGAAGAACTATATATTTATCTTCTACCTTTTTCTCCCCAAGACTGGGGGTAAGGTGCGTACATGCATCGGAAAAGACAAGCAGTAGAAGAATATGACAAAAGTCGAAAGAAACTCCAGCCTCACTGCCCTCTGTACCATTAATTAGTAAGAACCCGTCGCAACTAGAAAATCCACCTTAGAGCTTCTTACGGGATCAGCGACGGACCCCCTTACTATGGTAAATCGCTCGTCAATGTAAGGTTCATTCCCTTGGCCAGGTGGGCAACCATACCCCCTCACAAAACCTAGCCATTCTCTTCTATTATGCACCTTTATTCTCGCCTCTGCCAAACTCACATTTCTCTCCTTCAGACACTCGTTTACTGACTCAATCCACTTTTTCTTCGGTCTCCCAGCCGGTCGGTTCCCAACACACTCGCCACTATACATCCGCTTAACCAACCGGCTATCATTCATCCTTTCCACATGACCAAACCATCTCAACATATTCATTTATCATTTATTTTCCCATTTACCCCTTTCTTCACACTACAACTCTAATACGTTCATTCCTCATTTTATCAATTCTTCTCACACCCCTAAGATTGTTCCATCTGAACACATTGAACTTTAGATCTATATTTCTAATTCCAGACCAAAGTCTCACTACTATTCAATAACACAAGTAACAACATACCCTCATGCAAGCGCACTCAAGACTTAGTCCCTTTACATTCACCAACGATTTAATTGCACCAGCCACCTTCCTGCCATTCACAACTTTCCTACTACACTCTGCATCATCCGTTCCCTTCTCATCCAACATATACCCTAAATATTTAAACTCAGACACTTGTTTATTATTATTATTATTATTATTATTATTATTATTATTATTATTATTATTATTATTATTATTTCCTATTCTTACAAGGAATAGGAAGCTCCTTTGGAATTAAGTGTGAAAGGTTAAGAATGAGAGTAAGGAGAATCTTCTTAGAATAATGAATAGGGATGGTAATTTCGTGACTGATGAAAAGGATGTTGTGTGGAGAGAACACTTCGAAAATCTGCATAGCATTGACTATTGAAGAGATGATAGTGAATGTGTTTGGGTTTGATGGTGTAAGAAGAAGTAGGTTTTTTGGGGAGGAGGTGAAGGAACGATAAATCTGCAGATATAGAGGGAATTGATGGTGAAATGATCATGAATGGAGGCGATATTGTGAATGACTGGATATGGAAGTTGTGTAACAATTCGTTTATGGAGGGTATAGTTCCGAAGCCTTGGAGGAGAGCAGTAAAGAAATGGAGATAAAGGGAACTATAGGAAAATTAGTTTATTGAGTGTTGTTGGGAAGATATATGCTAGTATTTTCTTTGAAAGAGTGTGCCAAGTGACTGATTGCCGAAGAACAAGGCGCATTTAGAAATTGTAGAGGATGTGTAGATCAAATTTTCACATTGAAGCAAATGATTTGGAAAATGAGGGAAAGGAAGAATAAATTGTATTTAAGTTTGAGTGGATTGGTAGAGGGGTTTGAAAGTAAGTGTAGATAAGTAGGGTGATGATTGTGCGGGAGGAAAGACCGCTGTGTAAAATTATGTTGGATGGTTATCAATTGGAACAAGTATCTGAATTTAAATATTTAGCTATATGTTGGATGAAAAGGGAACGGATGATACAGAGTGTAGTAGGAATGTTTTGAATGGTAGGAAGGTGGCTGGTGTAATTAGATCCTTGGTGCATACAAAGGGACTAAGTATCAAGTGCGCTAGGGTTTTAAATGAGAGCATGTTGTTACCGGTTTTTTAATGTATAGTAGTGAAACTATGGTGTAGAATAAGAGGTATAGATCCAAGGTACAATCTGTTCAGACTGACAATCTTAGGGGCCTGTTAGGTGTGAGAAGAATTGATAAAATGAAGAATGAACTGGTTGGGAGAGTTGTGTGGTGTGAAGAAGGGCGTAAATGAGAGAATAAACTAGTGTATTAAGATGGTTTGGTCATATGGAAAGGATGGACGATAGTCGGTTGGTTAAGCGGATGTATAGTGGTGAGTGTGCTGGGAATCGACTGGCTGGGAGACTGAAGAAAAAGTGGATTGAGTCAGTAAATGAATGTCTGATGGAAAGGAATGTGAGTGTGGCAGAAGTGAGAAGAAAGGATATATAATTATATATAATTAATATATAATAATATTATATATAATAATAAGAGTGAATGGCGGGATTTTGTGAGAGGAATATGGTTGGAGCCTGGCCCAAGGAATGATTTACGAAATACCACAGTGAGGGTCCGTCTCAATCTTGTTAAGCCCTTGGGTGATTTTTTTTTTACTGGGTGATGAGGTTTGACTGCTTTCCTTTCGAAACAATCTGGGGAGAGGAGGTAGGTAATAATGATGGTGATTACTTATTATTATTTGTAGTTGTAGTATTGATTTTTATTATTTATTGCATGTAAATTTTATCTTGTCATAGTGAGAGTTAAAAATAATAATAATAATTTTATATTTCTAAATTACGTTTCCTCTACAATTTTTAACGAGGGAGTTAGCTTTAATAATAATATTGTTAAAAACTAGATTAAGGAGACGAGGCACAGACACACTAAAGTCTTTTAAGGTTGTTAGGTTCTCTTTTTTTTTAGATGAAATTTTCAGTTAAGAATTTACTTTCCGAAAGTTGCACTAATTATTTTTCTGGACAGGCAAAGAATTCTGGGAATAAAGAAACAATTCGGCGAGGTGCCTTAATGAAAATGTTGCAGAATAGTGCTCAAACTCTTCCCTTATGGATCGGTGGGCCTGGAGAAAAACCACCACCACTCTGTGGGGCTGTACCACCCGAAATGAATTATATTGGAAAGGTAAATTATTAGTTTTTACTTTTTTTCACATGATCGCTAGGTGGTGTGAATTCTGATAAATATTTGTTACTCATATAAAGAAATCCAAATTCACTGAACAGAATTCTTGTTTTAAATCTTAGTTAGATTAAAGAATTACTCGTATAAATGTAGATTAAGGTTTTGTTGTTTCCTGCTACTCATGTTTGGAGAAATTAATATTTTTGCAAGCTTAATTTTTTTTTTTAAGAAAAGGACAGAAACACTAAATCGGAAATTCATTTTTAAAAAATTTTTTGTATTAGATTTCCATAAATGTATTTCAAACTTTACTGTTGTTTATTGTATATATGTCAAAATATATTTATAATCTTTACATTATGTAATCAAAAAAAATTCAATTGTATCGCTCCTCACAAACGTCGAAAGAAAGCCCAGCCTTTACCGCCCCCTCTGTACCATTAATTAGTGAGAGCTCGTCACAGACAGAAAATCCACCCTAGAGCATCATGGGACCGCGACGGACCCTCACTATGGTAAATCGTCAATGTAAGGGTTCATCCCCTGGCCCAGGTGGGCCACAACCATGCCCCCTCACAAAACCCCGCCATTCTCTCCTATCATGCACCTTTATTCTCGCCTCTGCCAAACTCACATTTCTCTCCTTCAGACATTCGTTCACTGACTCAATCCACTTTCTCTTCGGTCTCCCAGCCGGTCGGTTCCCAACACACTCACCACTATACATCCGCTTAACCAACCTACTATCATTCATCCTTTCCATATGACCAAACCATCTCAACATACTTTCATTTATTCTCTCATTTACCCCTTTCTTCACACCACACCACTCTCTAATAAGTTCATTCCTCTCTTTATCAATTCTTCTCACACCTAGCACACCCCTAAGATTGTCCATCTGAACACATTGAACTTTAGACCTATACTTCTTATTCCAGACCATAGTCTCACTACCATACAATAACACAGGTAACAACATACCCTCATGTAAGACCCTAGCACACTCAAGACTTAGTCCCTTTGCATTCACCAACGATTTAATTGCACCAGCCACCTTCCTGCCATTCACAACTTTCCTACTACACTCTGCTGCATCGTCCGTTCCCTTCTCATCCAACATATACCCTAAATATTTAAACTCAGACACTTGTTCCAGCTGCTCACCATCCAACATAACTTCACACTGAGGAGTGTCCTCACTCACAACCATAACCTTACTCTTATCCACGTTTACTTTCAAGCCCCTCCTTCACACACCCTGCCAAATCTCTATCAATCCTCTCAAACTCTTCAGATTCACACAGAACCAAATCATCCGCATATAGGTAGGGCACCCTCCACTCAACTCCATTCTCCACCATTCTAACACCATTTCCTGCCATCCCCACCTCAAATTCTTTCATAACCCCATCCATATACAAATTGAATAACCAAGGAGACATAACACAACCCTGTCTTACTCCGCTATTAATCCTAAACCAATCACCATTGACACCATTTATTCTTACACACGCTTCACTATCGTCATACATACTTTTGATTCCATTCAGAAGCCTACCACCAACACCAATATCACTAACACCTGCCATAACGCTTCCTATTAACTCTATCATACGCCTGTTGTAAATCCATAAACCTAAATATAATTTATTCTTCTTCTACTCCTTTTCTCACTCATTTGTTTCAATGTAAAGATTTGATCCACACATCCTCTACCACTCCAAAACGCACCTTGTTCTTCATCAATCAGTCCCTCAGTCACTCGACGCACTCTTTCGACCAAAATACCAGCATATACCTTCCTACAACACTAAATAAACTAATTCCTTTGTATTTTCTACATTTCTCCTTGTTACTCTACCCTTATACAAGGTCACTATCACCAACCTCCTCCAATCCCTTGAACTATACCTCCATAAACGCTTTATTACTACACAAATAACAAATCCAATCAATCACCATCTCGCCTCCGCTCTTGATCATTTCACTAGTAATTTCATCTATACCTGCAGATTTACCATTCTTCAACTTTCTCACCCTACCCATTACCTCCTCCTTACTAATAATAATAGTAATAATATTAAAAAAATATATTTATAATCTTTACATTATGTAATCAAAAATAATTCAATTTTGTATCGAAATATAACGTTTGGTGTTAGCTTCTTAAGAATCGAAAAAGGTTTCTTTTTTTTTTAAATATTGTGTAGGAAAAATTTAATTACTCAGATGGTTGTTTAAAATATTTTTTTTTCATTGTAAAAAGTTTATTCAAAATCTTTTTATCAGATAGGGGACATGGTTGCATGTCTAGTTCGCGCTGGTGAAGGGGAAGAAAATTGGATCTTAGCGGAAATAGTGAATTTTAATGCCACTACCAACAAATACGAGGT
>JABUQX010017363.1:35000-70000 GCA_015478945.1 Trachelipus rathkii | reverse complement strand
CAACATGTATGTCCTGCGTGTCGTAGAAGTCGACTAAGGCGGTGGTAGTTGGGTTGGCTGCGCCGACTGACCATCTATTTCTGCAGAATGCCTAATCAGGCCTCGGAGAAGGTTCGTGGTCCCGTAAAACGACCTTCTAACTTTCGCGAAATTGTATGAATCGTTAGGGTACATGGAAATGTCAGAGGAATAAATGTTTGAGGAGAAGAGGAGAGAGGTTGATGGATGTATTTAGAAAGGGCAGTTTTGATTTGCTCGCTGTGACTGAACAACAAAGATTATAAATTGGAAAAGGTGAAAATTATAGATGGTTGATTGTGAAATTGTTGTGTGCGTGCTGGTGTGGGAGAGAATGAGAGAGGAAGAGAAAGGAGTGCCAATTTGATGAGGAACCTGTTATGAGCTATGGGTAGATTTGATTGTGTGAGTCCTAGAATTCTAATGGTTAAATTTAAGTTTGAAAAGGTCAAGGTATTGGTGGTTGACGTATGTCCACTGAGGGAACGTTGAAGGAGAGTACGATGTTCTTGGATAATCTGAATGATGTTTTGGATGGGGTGAGTAGGAGCTTCAGTATTTTGATAGTTTGGGGGACCTGAAATGGTGGGATAGGTGATCAAAAAAGGATGGATATAACAGTGGTTTTGGGGTGGCGGGAGTAAATGAGAATGGTAGAAGGTGATTGATTTCTGCTGAAGAGAGAGTATGTGTGTAAGAAAGCTCTTTTGCATGTACAGAGTATGCCATTAAGTATACTAGAGTTGTGTAGGTAATGATGGTATCGAAGTGAAAAGTATGAGTTGATTGTTAGTGTGGTGAGAAGAGAGGTTGAAGATGTTTGGATGTAAATCAGTTAGGCGGTTATAGAATGGGATTTTCGGATCATTATGTTGTTCTTATGTAAAATTAATTAGTGGGGGTTTGGTGGACAGGAAGGTGATACGAAAGGAAGTAGGGTAAAATTAAAGAGTGAAAGTTAAGTGTTGGGCAAACGTATAATAACGGATAAGTATGTAAGAGTCGCTCCTATAAAACGATTTGGAATGTGAACAAGGTTGATTACTGAGCAAAATCTGGGGCAAATGAAGAAGCAATTGTTAGTAGTGCAAAGGAAGTGTGTATGTGCTAAAGTAGGAAGTAAGAATGTAGGACTGTAATGTGAAGAGGTGAGAAACGGTTAAAAGGTAAAAAAAGAAGGGCGTGGTTGAATGTACCTAAAGCAAATGATGAAGATTCAAAAGAGAAGATGACTTGAATTAGTATAAGGAGGAAAAAAAAGAATACTAAAGGCTGTATACGTAGGAGAAAAACAAGTTAGGTAATGACACAGTTTTGAAGGAGGATGAATGAGGACAATACAAGGAAATAGGAAGCTCTTCGGAAGGAAGCGTGCGAAAAGGGTTAAGAGATGAGAACTAAGGGGAATTCTGCCTTAGAATAATGATTAGGATGGTGCTTTTGAACTGATGAAATGGAGGGGGTGTGGAGGATGTGGAGAAGAACACTTCGAAAGAATCTGCCCACAATATTAACAGTAATGATGAGGGGTAGCGAATGTGTGCGGGTTTGATGGGTGCAAGAAGAATAGGTATTAGGTTGGGATGAAGGTTTATATAAGGAGGAGTATGATGGGGTAGGGTGCAGAAAGCTTGAAGAATGCTAAATCTGCAGGTATAGATAAAAGTACTAGTGAAATGATCAAGAAGCGGAGGCGAAGATGGTGATTGATTGGATTGAGTTGTGTAATAAAGCGTTTATGGGTAGGGTAGTAGTTCCAGGATTGGAGGAGAGCAGAGATAGTACCCTTGTATAAGGTAAGGGAGAAAAGGGGAAGCGTTTATGGAGTGTATAGGGGAATAAGTTTATTGAGTGTATGTAGGGAAGGTATATGCTGGAATTTTTGGTCGAAAGAGTTGCGTCGAGGACTGAGGAACGGATTGGTGAAGAACAAGGTTGCGTTTAGGGTGTAGAGATGTGTGAGCAATAATTCTTGTACATTTGAAACAAATGATTGAGGAAAATGAGGAGAAGAAGAATAAATTGTATTTAGTTTTATGCATTTTGCAAACAGGCGGTATATAATTATAGAGGAAGCGTTATGCAGGTGTTAGTGATATATGGTGTTGTGGTAGCTTCTAATGGAATCAAAGATGTGTATGACGATGTAGTGAAGCGGTGTAGAATAAATGTTGTTCAGATGTGATTGTTTAGGAATTTATAGCCGGAGTAAGAGCAGGTTGTTGTATATGTTCTCCTTGGTTATTCTAATTTGTAATTATGGATGGGGGTTATGAAAGAATGTTGAGGTTGGGATGGCAAAGGAAATGGGTGTTGGGAGATGTTGAGAATGGGTTGAGTGGATGGTGCCCTACCTATTATATGCGGATGATTTGGTTCTGTGTGGCGAATCTGAAAGAGTTTGAAAGGGAGAGTTAGAGAGATTTGGCAGGGGTGTTGAGAAGAGCGGTTCTTGAAAGTAAACGTGGATAAAGGTAAGGTTATGGTTGTGAGGAGGACACTTGCCTCAGTGTGAAGTGTATGTTTAGATGGGTGAAGCATGCTAGAACAAGTGTCTGATTTTAAATATTAGGGTTTATTATGTTGGATGAGAAGGGAAACGGACGATGCAGAGTGTAGTAGGAAAGTTTGTGCAATTAAAGGAAGGTGGCTGTGCAATTAAATTCGTTGGTGAATGCAACAGGACTAAGTCTTGTGAGTGTTCTAGGGTCTTACATGAGGGTATGTTGTTACCTGTTTATTGTATAGTAGTGGTGAGACTATGGTCTGGAAATAAGAAGTATAGATCTAAAGTTCAATGTGTTCAGATGGACAATCTTAGGGGCATGCTAGGTGTGAGAAGAATTAATAAAGTGAGGAATGAACGTATTAGAGAGTGTTGTTGTGTTTGAAGAAAGGGTAAATGAGAGAATAAATGAAAGAATGTTGAGGTGGTTGTTTGTCATTTGGAAAGGAGGAATGATGGTAGGTTGGTTAAGCGTATGTATAGTGGTGACGAGTGTGGGGGGAACCGACCGGCCTGGGAGACCGAGAGAAAGTGGATTGATCGGTGAACGAATGTCTGAAGTAGAGAAATGTGAGTTTGGCAGAGGCGAGAATAAAGGTGCATGATAGGAGAGAATGGCGGGGTTTTGTATGGGGGCATGGTTGTGCCCCTGGCCAGTGGATGAACCCTTACAATTGAACAATTACCATAGTGAGGGTCCGTCCCGGTCCCATGATGCTCTAGGTGATTTTCCTGTCGGTGACGAAGCTCTGAGAATTCTTACTAAAAGGTTAAAGGCTGGGCTTTCTTTTCAGCTTGTCATGTTCTCCTACTGCTTTTCTTTCCGATGCTTGTACAGCACCTTCCCCCAATTTGGGCCAAAGAGGAAGGTGAAGAAAGGAAAAAGAAAGAAATATATAGTATAGTATATAATAATATATATATATATATGATATAGGTTATAATATAATTATATAGTATATATAATATATATATAGTATATATATAATATAATAGTAATATAGATATATATAACAAAAAACAGACATGGCGCGCCACCATGAATTTTTTACACTAGCCGCCACTGTATATTAGTATAGTGTATGAACTTCTAGGGTGTCTATCTGAGAATTTCTAGCAGTTCCCATTATATATATTATATTATATAGAGGTATATATATATAGCTTATAGTAATATATATATATATATATATAGTATATTATATATTATATAGTTACTATATATATAGTGATTATATATATATATAATAGAGTATATATATATATAATATATATATATATAGAGAGAGAGAGAGAGAGAGAGAGAGAGAGAGACTGTAAAGGGGGGGGGGCTTTTCTTTTTGACTTGCGTCATGTTCTTCTACTACTTTTCTATTTCTGTGTATGCTACGTACCTCACCAATAATCTGGGGATAAGAGGTAATAATATATAATATAGACAAGAGTAAGGTTATGGTAAAGAATGAGGAGAATCCGCGGTGTGAAGTCATGTTAGATGGTGAGCAACTGGAACAAGTACCCGAATTTAAATATTTAGGACATATGGTGGATGAAAAGGGAACGGATGTGGTGCAGAATATAGTATAATGGTAGGAATGTGGCTGGTGCAATTAAATCCTTGGTGGATGTGAAAGGACAGTCTAGAGTGCGCTAGGGTTTTGCATGAGGGTATGTTGTTACCTGTGTTAATGTATAGTAGTTAAACTATGATCTGGAATGAAAGGTATAGATCTAAGGTACAAGTGTTCAAATTGACAATCTTAGGGGCGTGTTAGGTGTGAGAAGAATTGATAAAATGAGGAAGGAACTCATTAGAGAGTTGTGTAGTGTGAAGAAAACCGTAAATAAGAGATTAACCTAGAGTACATTGAAATGGTATGGCCATATGAAAAGGATGGATGATAGTCGGTTGGTTAAGCGTATGTACAGTGGTGAGTGGAGTGTGCTGAGAATCGACCAGCTGTAAGACCGAAGAAAAAGCGGATTGAGTAAGTAAAGGAATGCCTGAAGGAGAAGCGAGAAGACAGGTGCATAACAGTAGTGAATGGCGGGGTTTGGTTGTGGGCTATGCCCAGGAGATGAACCCCACATTGACGAGATACCACAGTGAGGGTCCGTCGCAGTCTCGTGAAACCTTTAGAGAGGATTTTTCTGACTGCGACGAGTTCTCACTTAAGGGTATAAAGAGGTCGGTAAGGGGGTAGCTTTATTTTCGACTTGCGTCATGTTCTACTACTATTCTGTTCCGGTGTATGCTACGCACCTCGACCCCAATCTGGGGAGGAGGTAGATGATTATATATATATATATATATATATATATATATAAATATAATATATATATAATATATAATATATATATATATATAAGTATATAGTATATATATATATATATAATATAATATATATAGTATATTATATAATACTATATAGTATTTATATAAGATATAATAAAGAAAACTGCCTTTTCTGGGATCGAACCACCGCATGTCACCTTGACCCAGTATTATGCTCGATGCTCTACCACATGAAGCCATCCTCTAACCAAAAAAGTTAGATTCAATAACAGCTTTAAGCGAACGAGCTTCCCGGTCAAGCGCGACATCACCAGGTTTTCACCCTGTCCCCCTTGCCCAATATTGTTGAAATGATATTGTATACATTGCATCAACGTCATTAAGTGGAACGTTTGTAAACAAAGAACAATAACGGGAAGATAAAGAAGAACATGCCTTATCTGGGATCAAACCATCCTGTTGCGACTGAGAACGATACCCGACACTCTAACCACTGAGCAATCATCTAACCCAAAAAAAGCTAGATCAAGAAACAGCTTTAAAAAGCGGAACGAGTTATATTGCGTTTCTCGAGTTCGCAACATTGGCGTTGTTCGATCCCAGATAAGCATGTTTCTCTTTCTTCCCGTTTATTGTTTCTGTTGTTTACAAACTTATTAATTGCGGTTTTTGTATATATATAAGAGATATTTATATATATATAGTATTATATATAGTAGATATAGTATATATATGATATGAATTATATTATAAATAGATGGGTGAGTATAGTATATTAGTATATTATATATTAGTATTATTATTAGAGTATATTAAATATAGTATAGTATATTATATAGTATACGGTATATATATATGATATAGTGATATATGTGATATATAATAGTATACGTATTATGATATATTATGATGATATATATATATATATATAGAGTATATAGTATATATATATATATATTAGTATATATATTATATATATAATATATATATGATATATATATATTATATATATATATATAATCGGTGGGACCTCTTCGTTTGTTTGAAGTAGAGAAGGCGGGAATCAACACTCATGTTACTTGTCGCTTTCTATTCCAGGAGTCTGAAGAGACTCAACGATTTTGAGTTGGAAAAACGTACTCCATGTAATAATAATTTTAATGTTTTCTTGTTGTGCTATATATATATATTATATATGACGTATTATATATAGATATATATATATAATTATATATATTAATATATATGATATATATATATATTAGTATATTATAGTATATATATATATATATACTATATATTATAATTATAATATAATATATACAGAGGTGGCATCGTTACTCAAAAAAGTATTTTCGCGTTACGTTACTCCGTTACTCGAAAAAGTAGTTCCGTTTATCGTTATTTCCGTTTCTTTGAAAGGAAAAGTAACGACGGTGCCGTTACTCCGTACTCCGTTACGTGTAGGCTTTTCAAGTATGACATTAGGATTAAGGGTATTCTTAGGCAGATTTATTGGTTTGTTCTGTATATTAATTTTCAACATGTGATCATGTATAAGTTTAAAAAACAGGTTACTCTCATGTAAGGACCTAGCGCATTCAAGGACTTAGTCCCTTTGATCCCACAAGCGATTATAAGTGCAACCAGCCACCTACGCTGCCTGATTCACAACGTTTCCTACTACACTCGGCATCATTCGTTTCCCTTTCATCCAACATGTATTTTACTAAATAGTTTAAACCCAGACACTTGTTCCAGCTGCTCACCATCTGAGGAGTGTCCTCACACCGAGGATTTCCTCACTCACAACCATAACCTTACTTCTTATCTACGTTTACCTTTAAACATCTCCTTTTACACACCCTGCCAAATCACTCTACGAATCCGCATATAATAGGTAGGGCATCCTCCACTCTCTTTCCATTCTCCTCATCTCTAAAGCCGCGATTGTGGATCGGGGTGCGGAGTCGCGGATTCGGGGAATATGTAATTTTAAGAGAGTGGGAGTCGGAGTCGGTAATTTTGAAGAGGGTGGAGTCTCAGTCTGAGTCGGAAAATTTTGAAACGACTCCACAACCCTGATTCTAACACCATCCCCTGCCGTTCCACCTCTAATTCTTTCATAGCCCCATCCATATACAAATTGAATAACCAAGAAAGATATAGCACATCCTTGCCTACCTCCGCTATTAATAATTAAAACAAAATTACCCTGAATGAAATTTATTCTTACACACCTTAACTATCGTCATATATACTTGTGATTCCATGCAGAAGCTTACCACCAACACCATTATATTACTAACAACCGCCATAGAGCTTCCGTATATAATCTTTCAAATCACCCCAAATTACAAAAAAAATAAATACAATTTATTCTTCTCCTTCCTCATTTTCTCATCCTTTTTTTCAATGTAAAGATTTGATCCACACAACCTCTACCACTTGTAAAGCCATCAGTCATTCAGTCACTCGACAAATTCTTTCGACCAAAATATAAGTATATATCATATTCTTCACTACACATTAATAAACGTAATTTCCTATAATTCCGACAGGTTACCTTATCTCATTTACCCTTAGTTATTATAGGGTACTATTACTGCTCTCCTCCAATCTCTCGGAACTATGCTCTCCATAAACATTTTGTTACACAACTTCCAAATCCAATCGATCACCGTTCTTGCCCTCCCGCTTTGATCATGTTCACCGGTTAATTTCATCTCATACTGCCAGATGTTATCATTCTCAGCTTTCGTCGCTCTACCACTTACCTCCTCCTTACTAATGAACTTCATGCCCAAAATTACCGATTCCTGCACAGTCAAAACCCACAGCATATCTCACTATACTATTTCATTACTTGCAAATGGTATGCAGATTTTCGAAGTGTTCCCACCACACCTTAGTCACCTTCATTTCTTCAGTTACGAAGCACCATCCCTATTGATTATTTTATGATAAATTACTCGTATTTCCTTATATAATAGGGATATTATATATATATATATATATATATATATATTATATGATATAGATAAGTGTATATTATATATATAATAAATATACCTGGCATAGTATATATAGGTATATATATATATATATATAGTATATCATCTATAGTATATAATATATATATATATATAGATATATATAAGGTATATGATATATATGATACTCGTATACAACTGCAAAACAAAGTCATTTTAAGCTTTGACGTGGTGGTGGTCAATTGGCTATCAACATTCAAAGAAAGTCGAACAAAATGTAACGGACTAAAAAGTAACGGAGAAAAAAATAACGGAACTCATTCGGAAGCGTTTACATGATAAGAAAAAGTAACGAGTCCGTTACTCCGTTACTGAAAAAACTAGTTCCGTTAGGATAACCGGCGAGTAACGGGAAGTAACGGATCGTGCCCACCTCTGGTATAGTATATATATATAGATATATAATAAATATAAATAAATATTTTGTGCATTTAATTAGTTTTAAAGATATTATATAACTATATATATATATAGTATATATATATACTATATTATATATATATATATATATATATAGTATATATATATATATTATATATGTATTATATATACCTTCTTGGCATTGGCACAGATATGTCACATGTCCGTCTATACAAGTACCGCCATTGAGACACGGTTGTGGAAGACACTCATTTGTTTCGATGCCACAAAATTCCCCTTCGTATCCTTCTTCACAAATGCACTCCCAGCCCTGGAAAGGTTAAAGTCTATTATTTCTTTCTTTCACATATAATAATAATATTAAATAATAATAATATCTTTATCCCGGTGTGTGGTGGTGGTGGGGGGGGAGAATTACCCCACTGTACGCCTGCATGAAACTACTAAAATGCCCGTGGTAGCTTTGTTTGAGGTTTCGCGGTCACGTATTAATGCTCTAAGAATGCTCTTGCATGCCTAGGAACCGATGCGTTTTTGTGTATTCCACCCCCAGTCTATGGGGATCCAAGGGGAGGCTAATAAAAATAATAATAAACAATAAGGTGTATAATATTAAATCGGCATTTGAATAATATTTACAAGTGAAGATCAATGAACAAAAAGTTACAAATTGGTCATACATACACTATGCTCGTGTTTCATTATTGTTATAGTATAAAAAATTATTAAATACAGACAAGATTTCTTAATTATGGTAGACGTTATGCTTAATCTCGGAGAAACAAACAATTTACTTGAAAGTTTTATAGACTGCCAATGTTTATTATCAGAGCTGGGCAAGCCTTATTTTTAAATTACCGGCGGTAGCGGTAATGATCGAAGAAAAAAAAACCGCGGTGAAGACCGAAAAAAGAAACTGCAGTATGTTAAAAATACCGCTATTTTAGCGGTATTGGCACGTTTAAAACTATACTTTTTAAATAAATAAAGTAAAAAAATTTTAAAGAAAAAAGTAAAAATTAAAGTAAAAATTCGTAGTTTTAACAAATAAGGTACGGTATTAATAACATCCTTTGTTTTAATAAATGTTACATTAAACTTAAACGAAAGTGTTCATAAAATTTATGTTTTAACTTTTTGGAATATTAACAAACATTAATTTCCCGAAATGTCCTAAAAAGATCTGTCTTCAATTTAAATTTTCATTACTGTATTGTACTAGAGAGGAAATATAGACATTTAAAAAAAAAAAATTTAACTTATATAAAACTCAATTTTTTAAAATATTTTAACAGAATCTATAGTAAATGAATGAAAACCGACGCAAGCCTTAAAGTGAAGGACATTAAATTCGGCAAGAAAGAGATAAAAAGAATTTCACAGAACGGAGGTGGCTGGAAGGAAGGAAGTTTTGGTGTGTAGTTTTTCCATCAACACAAAATTCATGTGCAGACACTGCACCCATTGTGCTATGAGGGCAACGTAAGAGTGGTTGCATACGATACGGGTGGTCAGTTCCTTCTAGCATTTGCAGCTGTATAATACCTATGGAAAAGGAGACAAGGCTCCAACTCCTTGTCGCAAATATAATGGGTCAGGTGAATTGGAAATTACGGGACAGTTTAGAAGCGTTCTAGCCTTTCACTCTAAACTATCCAAAAGACTTGTGAAGTCTGTACCCCTTAGATATGAAAGCAGTACTCCATACAAGGACGGACGAGACCCTTGCATACATTGTTAGAGTAATTAAGAAGAGAAAATATAATCTCTCATCTAAATAGAACCCTTGCTTCTTTGAGGCCACCCTTACAATTGTTGTGATTTGAGGTTTCCAAGACGTAAAGACCAAGGATGTTTACTGGAGAACGATAGAAAGACACAGTAAAGTTGAAAGGTGTTTTATAGAAGGAGAAATTTGTAGAAGTTTGGTGCTTAAAGAGTTGAACTTCACAAAGTTGAGACGACTCTATTGGCGAAATTCTATCTTAATCAGCCAGAGTAGAATCAGAAAGATTAAGATGAGAGGCAACTCTAAATATAAAGAGAGCAGATTTGAAACTAGTAGAATAACAAAGGGTAGAGTCATTGACATACGAATGGAAAGAGTTAGTTGAGCTGCTAATATCATCAATGAAAAAGAAGGAATAGAATAGGGGATAAAACAGAACCCCGAGGAACACCACTATTGAAAGGAAAGGAAACAAGAGGTCGCCCCATCAATAACAGCTGAATTGGAGTGATTTGAAACAAAGCTAGACATGAGCAAGCAAAGAGAAAGAGGAAACCCAAAGGAGGAGAGTCTCGAAAGCAGCGACGCATGCCATACCAGGTCAAATGCCCTCAATATGTTGAGCAAAGAAGACCATAAAACTGAGTAGGAAAGGAAAGTATATCACCAGTAGGCTTCGAGCTTCGAAACCCATACTCATGATCAAAAAATGAGAATGGGATTCCAGATGATCTAAGAAATAAGAGTTGAGAATGGGTTCAAAGATCTTAGACAGAATACAAGTGAGAGCTATAGGGCAATAGTTATAAGGATCAGAGCGGCTTCCTTTCTTCAGAATTAGTTGGATATGTAAGATCGAAATAAGGAATTGTGTAATTGTGAAGGATTGTGTAAGCATTGAGGTATAGAGAGTATAGTTGGACGAGGCGTGGCGCCAGCTCAGAGCATACACCCTCAAAACTCTGGGAGGAATAGAAATCTGACCGATCGCCTTCCTTACATTCATAGATTTCTTTCAGGAGCCGATACACTCGATCAAATGTAATCACAGGTAAAGAGATGGCTTACTCGAGAAGAGTAGTCAGGTAGAGGATTTCCAGATTCGTACATATGTAAAAGAAAATTTTTATTGTAATGTACGAAAATAATGGACAAAACAAAAAAAAAACTGATCACTTTTTATAAGCATAAATTGACGTCGAATTGCTTTTGCACAAGTAAAAGATTTAAATTTACCATTAGCCATTATGTATAATATTTTTCAAAAGAGAAAGTATCCACAACTCTTCAATTAAAATAAATTCCCAGATAGCACTATTTTGAAATGCTCAATATTCTCCAAGCTCTATCAGGATGATTTGAAATGAGAAAATAATTTTTTCAAATATTATTTTAAATTATAAGAAGGTAAAAAGTGAAGAGTCCAGTATTATGATGTTCAGCATTTTTAAGAATTCTGGAACAAAAACTCAGAAATTCAAGGTGGTAGTTATAATTAATTTTTAGTAGGCCTATGAAATACTTACAAGTTTTTGTAAGAAATGATCGATCTGGGAGGAATTTCACGGCGATTTTAAATGGTTCAGATTGAAAAATGAGCTAGAGAATAAAAACTGTGCAAGAAATAAAAAAAAACTACCAATTACCGCTATCGTTATAACGGCGGTACCACGAGCGGTACTGGTGAAGCAATACACGTTTTGGGTAGAAATTATAATCTCTGACAATTGCATTTTGCTTCGTTGAAAAGTTTTATAATAGAATCGAGTATTCTTAGATAATTATATGGAACAAATTTTCAGAATAAACAAATGAATAGTGATGTACCAGAGAGTGATTTTGGCAGGAACCAGGGAATGAAGTATCTTTAATTTTTATGTCCCCCCCCACAAAAAAAAAAAAAAAATATTATATATATAATATATATATATATTATTATAAAAATAGGGGTAAATTTTTTTTTATATTATATTATTATATATATTATATATATATATATATATATATATATACTATATATATATATACTATTATATATATATATAGTATATTATATATTACTATATATATATATATATATATATATATATAATATATATATATATATATAATGGTGGTAATCTGTATATTTATTAATCTGTATTAGTTTCAAATGTTGGTTACTTTAAAGCTCTTAGTTTAAGAAGAATACTACTGCAATCATATTTTAATAAATAAAATATTTAAGAACAAAATTTTTTTTTTGTGATTGTAAGTTTTGGTAACTAGTTGTTATTTTAGTTCTGTACTATATCTTTAAAATTAAGTTAATCTTAACATAATCAAAGCTTTCTGAAAAATATATAAATAGTCATTTTGGTTTCCAAAAGACTTTTTAAATAGTTAATCGTGTAATAAGTCAATTGGCAGTAAATGGTATCATATAGTCATTAATATATATGAAAATAATAGCTACATTTGCTTAATATCGCTGAAACAAAAGTCTATTCAAATTTTTAAACCTATTAACACCCTCCCTGAAAGCATAGTTCTTCGGACGGAGCCCGAGACCTTCAAAAAGGCCCTAACCGGAGATCCGATGCATCACTAGAAATGACTACTACTACTAATAATATAATTCTTTCTCGGTTTCATTCCATTACCACTTTGTCTTTTATCATTCATACAATATGCTTATTATTCTTAAGACAATGTAGTTTTATGATAGATGGTTTCCTTTTATAATTCCAAGAATCCACTATGTTCTGTTTATTGTCACGTTCTACCAATAGTTCATTTTTGCCTAGTCTCATTAGCAGGGTTGTGGAGTCGAGTCGCGGAGTCAGTAGTTTTGAAGAGAGTGGAGTCGGAGTCGGCAATTTTCAAAAGGGGGGAGTCGGAGTCGGTAATTTTGAAGAGGGAGTCGGAGTCGGAAAATTTTTTGAACCGACTCCACAACCCTGCTCACCAGGGCAATTTCTTTTTTTTATTCACCAAATTCTTACTTTGTTTTCTTCACAATATTAATTTTTTTCTTGTTCTTTATTCCCATACTTTTCCTTTTAGAATTCCTTTCTCCCATCATTTTCCTCCTTTATACCCCAGGCACCGCTTTCCAATCTTCCCTAACATATACTGAACATGAAGATCAAACTTTCTTAAAACTGCATCACTCGCTTCAGAAGCCTTTTTACTATATGTAAATGTCTTGTACCCTTATGCATCATCTCAGAGGCATTAATTAGGTTTCAGTTTCTCTCTTTAGAATTTAGCATTTACTCTTTGGAATGATTTTTTTAGTGTTCGCAAACTTCCATAACTACCAAAATCCATTCCACTTTCTTTCCTACCAGTTTTCCTCAATCTTACCTTGTCAACATGTGTAAGAACACAATTTCCTCGCAAGCAACGAACATTTTCCATAGAACAGAAGTCGATTTCCTTTTCGCAAGTGTATCCACCGTAACTGAAGGGGCAATCGCAGGTGAAATTATCAGCTACACCTGTCATCGAATCTGTATAATATTATATTATATATTTAGCTATATTATATATATATTATATAATAATTATAATAGTAGTATTATATATTATATATAATGTTTATATATAATATATATAATATTATATATCATTATATTTATATATATATATATAATTTCATTTAACTATTACTTTGTTTCACTAAACGTTTTATTATTATTTAGAGCCGATTTCATTACTAATAGCCTTGAGAACAGTTTTCCCCCCGCATTATTATATTTATATATAACTATAAATGAATGGTTATTTTTATTTGTTAATATCGAGTATGGTAAAAATTTGTTTCATACATTGGCATTATTCTTAATGCTAAATCTAAAGATTTTTTTCTAAATTTGAAGAGGATCATTGTACAAAGCTGCATGCTTCTACCATTAAACCAGCTATTTAAACTGCAATTATAGGGACCAAATCTATTCTCAAGACTATTAGTAAACAAATTAACTCGATATTTTTATTTAAATATATATATATATATTATATATATTTGATATATATATATTATATATATATATATTAATAATATCTATATTATTATATATATATATATATATATATATAATATATATATATATAGTTTATTCAAATTTTGGGAGATCATTATTAAACAGGATTTTAGAAAATAGTTTAACAATTGATAAATAATGTAAAAACTTATTTTTCTCGTATAATTAATTAATTAATTCCACTCAGGCTTTCATTAAACTACCACTGTTTGATATTAAAAAATTTCCTTACTATAAATATCATTGCAAGTGCCTCCATTCTGACACTGAGCTTTAGAGCAATTCTTTATTTTGAGTTCGTTGCAAGTTTCGCCAATGTAGTCATTAATGCAGACGCAGCTAAATTTACCAATCTCATCGAGACATGTTCCACCATTCTGACAAGGATTGCTTATACATTCGTCTATTTCAGTTTCGCAACTGAAATTGTATATAATGATGCAGATAAATTGGCTGTACTTCTTCAAAGTGTAATCTTACAAGTAACTATGTTTATTTTCAAGATTACTTACTATTCTCCTTCATATCCTGGCAAGCAAATACACATATATTCGTTGATGGCGTCTTTGCACGTTGCATTATTTACGCATTTGTTAAACTCGCATTCATCAATGTTTATTTCACACAAAGAGCCCTCAAAACCGGCTGGGCAGGCGCATGTAAAAGTGTTATTAGGGTCAAGGCATCTGCCCCCATTTTCACACTCTGACTGGAAGCAGACCTCACATCCGAATCCTAATCCAATATCCATCTGCAAAGAGAAAATAGAAAACTGTATCAAATCTATAAATGAAAGTTATTTTGTCCACTGCTTTGAATTTTGTTCTTGTATTAAAAAAAAAAGGATATAATTTTTTTTAGGAACATTTAAATTATTAAATAAATTATCTAACAAAATATGGAAGTTCCTAAAAATCAATTCAGATTTATTCTTTATTTTTTTTTTATTCAGTATTATAGAACAAAGTTGTTCCTTACCGATCTTCTGAAAGTATTTGATGCAGTATTATTAATCAATTCTTCCGTAGGGTAAAATGGAAGCAAAATATCCTCGACCCGTGAGTCTCCCATACAACCTCTGAAATATTGGTCTACTTTAATGGTTTGGTTATGTTCATCTTCAAAAATCTCCAAACGGATCTGGGTTCTAAAATTGAAGCCTTCTGGCATGCTTCCAATCTGGACACCACCTTCAAAAAGAATTTAAGCAATCAAGTATTTCCTCTTAAAATAATTATATTATTTATTAAATCCAAAGCATTTTTTTTCTCGCATATAAATTTTAAAAATAAAAAATCTGTATACCTCTTCTTAATATTATGTTGAAATCCGTTATAACAGAAGTGTCCGTGTTGGTATTGATTAGTCTTTGACCATCGAATTTTGCCTAAAAGTAGAAAAATTTTAACAACCAATAATAATAATAATAATAATAATAATAATTAATATTAATAATATTAATAATATTAATAATAATAATAATAATAATAATAATAATAATAATAATAATAATAATAATAATAATAATAATAATAATAATAATAATACCGTTATATTGGAACCCTCAAATGATATGTTTAATCGATGCCAGTTTCCATCCAGCACTGAATGATGTTTAAAATGAGTGGTTACAGTGGAGCTATTCACTTGCTGTATAATAATGCTATCTGCACCAACTCCAATCCATACTTGAGCTTCTTGCACACTCCCTGCCAGTAATACACCACCAGCCTTTATAAGAAAGAAAATTTTAGTACTTTTCTTTAATAATTTCACTAAATATATCTTTGGCAACATTATATAATTATACAGAAAATAATTACTAAAAAGGACTAAATTACATGTTACTAAAATATGAAAATTTACACGGGACATTCTAAAATAAAAAATATTTTTGTTTCTTTCTTCAAGTCAGAAGAGTGAAACACTAACGATTAACTTACCTTACTCCTGTACATTGTCGAGAAACTGTTAAGTGTTGTCGTATTTGTTAGAATGGCTTCATAAATCAAGGACGTATTTTGTCCATTAAATGAAGTATTAGTCACACACTCATATCCGTCAATAAGGTTAAGGCACTGAGAGCCAACTGGGCATTCAAACATGGCGCAATACTCTAACTCATCACATATTTTACCCTTAAATCCAGATGGGCACGAGCATCTAGTAAATTTAATATTTGTAACAAATATAAAAGAAATGCCAAGCAAAATTAAAGAAATATACAAAAAACATGCTGGGTAAAATTAAACACACGAACACTATGGAAAAACTAGGTAGTTAACATTAAAAATTTTCTCAAATGAAAATTTTGGGTTTTTGGGATCCATATAAAGCTATTCTAAAATGCCAAAAATAAGAACAACAACAACAACACAAAAACTCACTTGAAGTCATTAAAGGTTACAGTGCAATTTCCTCCCTCTAAACACGGGTTTGTCATACAGGTGTCATCACTAACTGTGCCATTAAGAACATTGTGAAGCTCTGTAGTATTTATAATTGTCCCGGAAAGATGAAAATTTTCATTTGGAATGATTTCAAGCGGAAACAATTCCACATACAGAGTTTCGTTTCCTCCTGAGATCTGAAATTTTTATTTATTATTATTATTATTATTATTATTATTATTATTATTATTATTATTATTATTATTGTTATTATATTATTATTAAGGGGACAGGAAGTTCTTTCCATTCGACTTGCGTCATGTTCTTCTACTAAACTATTCCGGTTTCTGAATGGGTGATGTGTGCATTATTTATACCTACATGTGGAGAGGAGAAAAATTTATTATTATTATTATTATTATTATTATTATTATTATTATTATTATTATTATTATTATTATTATTATTATTATTATTATTATTATTATTATTATTATTATTACTTGAATATCTTGCAGCACTCCTTTGAAATTCATGTTTATGTCTGTGGGTCTAATGATATTGATCCCAAGTTGTCTTTTCATTGTTCGGCGCTGGAATACTCCTAAGTAAAGATTTTCGGCCGCCGGAGTTCATTGTTGTCGATCGTTTTATTCAGGTAAAGTTTGTTATCACCACTTTTTTGACGTGAGTTTTCTCGTTTCGTCTCTCCACTTCCAAGAGATGAGGAGATCATCGGACCATGTGGGGATTTTTGTTCTCAAAGACTCTCTTCTTCCGCAAAATCTTTTAGTTTGGTATTACTACTTTACACAACCAATTCGGTCGGCAAGTAAGTGGACATTCCTCCCCACCTGTTAGTATTCGTTTTAAATTAAAGCATAAGGGACTATATACGTATATATATATATAAAATATATATTCTATATATATTATGTTTATATATATATATTAATAGTAGTATATATTATATATATATATATATATATATTATATATATATATATATATATATTAATATATATTTATACTATATTATTATATATATATATATATATTATATTATAATATATATATATATATATATATATATTATATAATATTTATATTATATAATATATTTATATATATTCTATAATTATATTTAATATATATATATTATATATATATATATATTATATCCCATTTCTAGCTCAAGCCTAAAATTCTCATAAAAATGTAAACGGATTAAGCAAACATTCCAAGAGACATACTCCTGGCGATTGACATTTTGTAAAGCCTTGCCACAGTACTGACATCTTCTCCTTGTACTCGCATACATTTTTGGTAATTTGCTATTACAAAACTGGCTCTAATTTTATATCCGGAAGCGCTGCTCCATCAAATCTCTTAAACAGTAAAACTAAGAAATGAGTCCCCAGAGAGCCATCCTATCTCCATTCCTATTTAACCTCTTCACAGCTGATTATCTACTCGAAACTCTCAATTTCAAACTATAACAATAGCAGTTGACATACGTATAAACCCTATATGACCTAGTTACCCACTGCAAACAAATCTTACTGCGGATTTTACTAAACAACTGAAGCCTGGTTATTCTCACAGATTCGGCTCTGCCTAGAAATATCTATAAACTTTGATCACAAGACGCCACATCATTACAACAGTTAACAATAATATCATCCTTTAACAACTTAATATCAAATAATTTCACACACTGTCAACATATAAATACAGCATCAAATTAATGTGATAGACTCGATTCAGCCAGCTTAGGAACGCGCCACTGTCAATTACATTAACATTTCTTACAAGACTACATTAATATAATCAAATAGTCTGGTATCTTAACTTTCATAATGAATATTAAATTACAAAAAAACAAAATAACGCCTAGACATTATAGGTTGTCTAAACCCACCTTATCCCAACCCTAGCGTGAAGAATAAATTCTCCATATCAGGATATTAGATATGTGGAGAATTCTACGCCAAGAACTTTTACCTAACCCGAAAGCCCATAACTACTCGAGAACACACTATAATCGTTTAAGATCTTCCTTTCAAGTGCCTCTAACTACGGGACTCTTAGAATCTTTCCCCAAATGGCCCACTTCTACACAACACTATTCAAAACCATTTTTAATATAAATGCCTCAACAATCCGCCACTAAATAACCTCAAACTCCATCTCCCACGAAATATTTACCTCAAACAACTCTGGAGAATGTAAATATCTTAGATTGATCCGGTATCAACCAGATTCCCTGGAATAAAACTAGGTTTCGACATAAGATACTCCATCCCCACTCTGGTGGGTAGTGCTTATAGAAGCTGAAACTTGTTAACATCACATGCTAGACTGCCCCTCACTCGGCTTCATTAGATATGTAAGATAAATCTCTCATAGAGACTAGGTTCAGACGGTGTAGGTTGCCTGCTTCTAAAATGAATGGACCGCCAAATAGGAGCCAGTGGATATATATATTATTATATATTATCTTATATAATATCTATATTTATACTTTTTATATTATTATTTTTATTATATATTATTATTATATTTATATATTATATATTTATTGTATTAGTATATATCAGATATTAATATTAAGTTAAGATATAGGGTGAGTATATAGTGTTAGGATATATATATTATATATATTATATTTTTATTATATAGTATATATATATATATATATATATATATATATTATATTATATATAAGTGTTGACCGATAGCCAAATTTGAAGGCCGTACCGATACGGTACAGTACTGCTATTTTTATTGCGATCATCCTTATTTGAGACCGAAAATTTTTGGCGATACCGATACGATACCGATACTTTAATTACTGAAACATAATATATATATAGTATATATATATTATTTATATATTATATATATATATATATATTATATATATATTATTATATATATATATATTTATATATATATTAATATATATTATTACTATATATTTAGTGATGTAGGATCATCGCATCCGCATCCGCGGAGCGTCCGCACATTATTTTAAAGATCGCGCTCGCATTCCGCGTTTTTTTCCTGCGATGTTGCGCGATATTTATTGTCGAGAATTTAATAAGAATTTTATATAAAATACTTAGATGAATCTAACGGCAAAATAGAGACATGGGACCGATAACCTGTGTATGATGACTCAATGATTCACTCATGAAGTTCATAATAATTTAGGTCAATAGAGTCACATGAGATTATTGATGCAAAAAAATAGCCGTCTCAGGCTTCTGTATCCGATGTATCATTACTCATCACGCTAAGTGGATCATTTTTGAACCATATTCAAATGAAATGATGAGGTTTAAAAAAGAATGAAAGATATATAAAATGAGCTATAATGAGATTAAAAATGCTGGTTACAGAGAGCATTCATATTTGGAATTATAGGATGTTATAGATCATTTTTTTTTTTTTTTTGTTAGACATATTAGAACAAGTTCAATGTACTTGGTTGCAGTTGATAAACTTTCAATCCGAATTCTATTATTCGCCACTTTAAAAGGAATACACGAAATTACGAACTTTTCTCTAGTCATCATCAGATTCTGGAAGAATTTTTACAGTCCAGTAGCGATGAAGAAACACACGCATTAAAAAAGGATGTAGAGCAAATGATTGAAAGTATCACGAAAGAAAAACGATAGATATTAGATTGGTGGAATGTTTAAGTAAAATGTTACCCCACGCTTTAGTAAACTTGCAGGAAATATTGGCCTGCTAATCTAGGCTAATATATATGAACGAGACAGACTCTCGAGCAAAGGCGTAAATTAATGGTTTCTCAAGCACAACTTCCTATTTTAATTTCATACTAGTGAAAACGTATATAATCTTTGTAAAATTCTTTCATTAAGGTCGGAGGTTGGGGAAGGCTGGTGGGGTGAATTTGAGTTGGGTCCTCGTCCCGCACTCGTAACAATTATATTAATCGATTGTGGCTAAAATCGAAATATATTAATATATATATTTTATATGTTTTTATATAATATATATATATATATAATATATATATATATAATATTTATATATATTATATTATATATTAATTATATAATATATTAATATATATTATTATATATATTATATAATATATATATATATATATATTCAGAATCCCGTTAAAATCAAACATTCGCATACGCATCCGCATCCGCAACTGTCACTTTGATCATCAACTAATATATATATATATATATTATATTATATATTATATATATATTATATTTATATATTATACTATATATATATATTATATATTATATATCTTTTATTACTATTATATATTATTATTATATATTTATATTCAGACTGGTTACGAATCATAACCCTTGTTCTCCACACTGCGGGATGCCCTAGGCCGTAGCGTCGGGAGAACGTGTTTGCTACGGCATTAAGAAATTCTCATGTTTATAGTAACATAGTGTTAAAATTAATATTATTGATAAGTCTCTGTAACTTTTTACTACTTGGGCTCCTCTCTCTCTCTCTTCTTAATATATATATATTATTATATATATATATTATATCTATATATTATATATTATATATATATTATAGTATATTATATATATATATATATAATATATATTATATATATATAAAGTTATATATACGTTTAAAATACTTTAAATACTACAGTGTTTTTCATCCCTAAAAACAAAAATGGCAACATCAAAAGGTAACTTAGAGATTCAAAAGGCAACAATTTAACACAAATTTTATAGGACTATATTCTCTAGCATAAAATCTCCGCTATTCGAATTCGAGAACGAAACATTCCACTTTTCTTTAATGGATTGAAAAATAGCATTATTTTAATAGGCGATGATTCTTACACTCTTTGCTTCAAATTAGTATAATTTTATATTTATTATGTATATTTTTCAAGTTCATTTGACCCATTTTCAAACAAAATAAGAGTAATGTTTATCGTATTATAGTTTGATATTTGTAAAATATGATCGTTTTCTACTTTAAAATTAAATTTTTTTTCTTTAACCTCGTGCTAAGCACGAGCAGGACGAGGTATAGAGTCGCTTTGATATATATATATATTAATATATATATATATAGTATTATATTAATATATTATATATATATATATATATATATATATATATATTTATATATATATAATATAGATATATTAATAATATATATTTATATATATATATACTATATATTATATTTTATATATATAGGTTATTTATATATAGTATTATATATATATATATTATAGTAAAATATCTATTCTATAGATACGGTACATTTAATGTTTTTTATCTATATTATTATATATATATATTAATATATATATAAATTATATATATAATAATAATCATATATATATATATTATATTATTATATATATATATATTATATGAAAAGCGTTTTTCCGTTTTTATGGTTTGCTTATGAGAAGTAAGAAATGCTCGAGTTTGCGTTGGTTTTGAGAAATACTACGAAATTGTAAGAAATGCCAATTTCCAGACGTAAGGAATTTTCTCATTCTGTAAGGTTGCTATTTCCCGTGTTAGCCGAATTTAAGACGTTCTTACGAAAAATGTAACAACAAGTGGCGGCGTGGTTAGGCCGTCTGAATTGTGAATTTTCATTCCAATTATAATAGCTTTAATCAATTTTCGAATGGATAATCCATCCAAATATTTGATATTATTGTATATAAAATTTGTTATTTTTTTTATTTTTGCTTATCCGAAAAAACTGTACCCATCACAATAGTGATTTATTGTTTTAAAACAAAGTAGGCTGCAAGAAATGCGGTCGTTTAAACTGGAAATTATCAGTGCTAAACTGGGTGAGACATTTCTTATCGCGTAAGCAATGACTAAAAGAAACGGTTATCGGAGAGCCTAGCTACTGATTCTTGTGCTCTCTGCACTGGCGTATTTTGACATTACCACTAAGGAGATTAATAAAGAAATTAGTCCCAGTAAAGTATTTGTGGGCTTGCTAATTTATTTTTCGCAATCCCACTAATAAATTACTTGGGATATCTTCTGAAACTTAAAACTTCATTTTTTTTTTTTTTTTTTTTTTTTTTTTTTTTATTTTTTTTTTTTTTTTTTAAATTTTTTTTTTTTAAATTATTTTTTTTTAATCATAAAATTGCGGTCTAAAGGTCCGATACCAGCCTTTGTTATTTGTTCTGAAAGGAAGTTTTCGATGAAGAATCTTTCTTCCGTAAATTGTTTAGCTTTAGCTTTATACTCTAAACATTTTTTGATAAACTTGTTACTCGTTTTTACGGATAAATTATGCACTAAAATTATGCATATGATTTCTAGAACTTCCTGGTTTATGCTCGTTTCTGCATTGGACTTTTTCCCAATGTTTTCTTTCTTTTCAGATCATTAAATTATTAAAAAACAAACGGAAATGCAGGAAGAGGGTTTGGAGCATTAACAAACTCAATTGCAGATTCATTAGATCAAATAAAGTTATATAAATGAATATGGAGGTCACGATATCGTTTACAATAATAATAGTGTCCCTATAACGTACGACGACTATGTAGGTAAACTTTCCAATAAGAAGAGATGCGAGCCATCAAGATTTTTGCAAGATAAGTGGGTACTTTTCTTCCTATTCTCACAGATGATCAATATCTATATCTCTTAAAATTTCCATTTTTCAAAATGCTTCTACAATGAGAACTTAAAAATTTGGAATTTTATATATAAAACTTAATACTCTTAAATCCATAGGAATTTCTTTTGCAACTATGATTGACTGAACTTATGCTGAATTTGTGCAAAACTGAAGCACGATTTCTTTGAGGTTTACTTTTGTTTTGCAAGCAATTGGAATTAGATGCTGTGATGGAGCCGTCGATTTCGGATAAACAGAATCTTAAGTTTATTGCAAATATGATAATATTGATGATAACTTTATCGATTTGGAAGAAATAGATTTAAAGCTGATTTTATTGAATGAATTCATACCTTTAAAAAATGACCGGCGTGGGTAGGCCTACGACGCCGTCATGTTTTATTTTGTTTGTACATTTTCGTAGAGTGGTAAATTAGTCAATCAGGAAAAAGCATTTTAAAAAGAATCACTGGCAGCCTCGACCGTGTGGTAAGCATTTCTTGCGATTTTGCGCTACGTTTAACAAAAAGGAACTCTAGTAAACATTAATTTTTAGTTTCGTAAGTAAATGCAAAAACGAAACGCTATATAAACATACAGTAAGGGTAGATAGTAGCGAATTATTAGACAAATTGGCGATATATAATTATTATATATATATTATATAGTATATATATATTTATATATATTATATATATAGTATTATATTATATAATATTATATAATATATATATAAGTATATATGTTATGTATATATTATTATATAATTATATATTTAAGCGAAAATTAGAAAAAGAAAAATAAATTGAAACTTTAATTTTCTAGAATGGTTTAAGTCGTTTCTCAAAGTCATTGAGTCATTGAAGAAATTTTTAAATTCTTTGTCTGATAGAAGGGGCTGAACCTCTTATACTATCAAATTTCTTTCGTGATGGTGTTGAAAGTTTAAACTTTCACTACACACATCTCTGCAGCATGCGGGACAAGTACGTGGATTATATATAATATTATTATATATATATATAAATATATATATATCTATATATATTATATTATATATATTATTATTATATTATATTTATATATTATATCATCTTTTCATATATATATAATATATATATATTATTATATTATATTTATTTATTATTTATATATATATTATATTTCGAATTTTTTCAAAGACAAAATGTGTGGTATCGGTTTAAGGGTATCGGCAAATTTTTAACCGATACGACGATACTACTCCTTTCAAATTCCCGATGCCGTACGATAATCAAATCGACCGGATACTACGTTTCGATACCGTAACCATGGTAATAGGTGCAATCACTAATATATATAATTATATATATAATATATAATATTTATAAACGCCTGCGTGGCGCAGGAGGTTGGTCGTCCGCCTCTCATAGGGGACGCTGGGTTTTAAAATCTCGCGTAGCAGTTTTGGAGTTTATCTACTGGGGGGCAAGAATTAAAGACTGCGAAACGTTGGGTGGCGCTGGTTTTGGGATACCCGGCCTTAAAGTTCGATTTCCCCTGTGGTCCCTCCCGTGTTCTCCTGCATAGGGGATAAAGCACGTTTATATGTTATTTTATATTATATTATATATATATATATATAATATATTTATATATAATATTATATATTTATATTATATATATATATATTATATAAAAAAAAAACACTACCTATTAACGTGCTTTATCCCCCCCCCTATGGCGGGGGTAACAGGGGGGAAACAGGAAATCGATTTAAGGCTGGCAATCCAACCAGAGCACAACGTGTTCGCGAGTCCAAGTTTTTAATTATTGCCCCCCGGTAGAATCAACCAACTGATACGGCGGAAGATTTGAACCAGCGTCCTCTCGTATGAGAGTCGGTGACTCAACCTCCTGCGCCACGAGGCGTTCTATATATATATATATATATATATATTATATATATATATATTCACATTGAAACAAATGTTAGAGAAAATGAGAGGAGAACAAATTTTAATTAGGATTTATAGACATGCAACAGGCGCATGACAGGATTAAGGTGTTAGTGATATATGGTGTTGGTGGAAGGTTTCTGAATGGAATCAAAAGTATTATTACGATAGTGAAGCGTGTGTAAGAAAAAATGGAGTTGATAGCGATTGATTTAATATTGATAGTTAAGTGAGGTAAGGATGTGTTATGTCTCCTTGGTTATTCAGTTTGTAAATGGACGGGGTTATGAAAGAATTAGAGGTAGGAGTAGCAGGGGAAAGTGTTGGAATAGGTCGGCAAGAATAGAATCAGATAGCTGAAGACGAGAGGCAACTCTAGATGCAAAAGAGAGACCAGATTTGAAATGAGTGGAAGAATGGAGAGTTGAGTCATCGGCATAATAGTGAACAGAGTTAGAAATACAGCTGAGGAGATCGTTGATGAAAAGTAGGATTAAAGTTGGAGATAAAAAGAACCCTGAGGAAACAATTAACAGGGAAGGAGGAAGAAGTCGCTCATCAACCCGAGTGCTGATATGGAGACGATCAGAGAGCAACTTGACAAGAGTAGAAGAGAAGGAGAAACCCCAAAGGAAGGGAGCTTACAGAGTAGTGACGCATGCATACCCGGTCAAAAACTTTTGATTTGTCAAGCGCCACCACACAAGACTCCTCATAGTCCCTAAGGGAAGAATACCATAAATCAGTTAGGTAGGTGAGTATGTCACCATTTGACATCGTGCGTCGAAGTCATATTGATGATCTGAAAGAAGGAAATGAGACCAGATGATCCAGGAAATGAGAGTTAAGGAGAGTTTCAAAGATAGCTGGACATATGCTCTCTTGCAACACTGAGTAAATGTATTAGTATTAAGGCATAGAGAGTAGAGTTGAACGAGGACAGGCGCTAGTTCAGAAGGCACACTCCCTCAACACGGGGAGGATGCCATCTGGCCACTAGCCTTCCTGACGTTCATAGATCTCAGAATCCCATGCACCCGATCATGCGTAATCACGGGAAGAGACATTGAAAACCTGAGGAGGAGTAGGAGGATGGATGCCGGAATCGTCCAGGGTAGAATTAAGATGAAAAAAGGAGGCCGGAGAGATTAGCCTTTTCAGTAGAAGAGTTAGCTACAGATCCGTCAGAGCGAATAAGAGGAGGAAAGGAAGATTTACATAAGGATGATAATAATAATATATATATTGGACAAATCTTTTGTACATATATTGCCACGGAAATAATAATAATAAAAAAGGATCATACAGAAGTATCATTTGTACTTTGAAAATAAAAATAACCAACAAACTTTTTTTTTATAGTCATAACATTTATATGTACAATATATAAATAAAAGTATTGCATACTAACCAAGTTGATTCGCAGATTCGATTGGAGATCCGAGAAAGAAAACTAGACCGGTTTCCTGTTTTGTTCTTACGATCAATGAAATATGAACATGTCTGACAAATGTTATTTGATCTGACGCAGGAATGTGTACTGTTGCCAAACTGTCTCTTATATTTTCATTGCCGAAAGTTGCAGGTGTAAAGCCTGTAAAAGTGGTTTATGCCAATTATAAGTTTGTTAATATTTCAACACCACCAAAATATTTCAATTTCCATTTTTCTCTCACAATTTTCCATTTATTTTTTTTTTATTTTTATTTTTTTTATTTTGACATTCTTGCCCTTGCTTTTGATTGAAATAGGAGCGATGTTATTTAATAGAACAGACACTAGGTCAGTACTATCTAACAAAATATTTGAATCCTGTTCTATTCATACCGTAACCTATTCTCTTTAACTTTCACCCTAAGCCACATGCTATAGCCAATTTACAACATTTGGATCATCATCATTCACCTCCTATCCCCAGATTGGGCGTGAGGTGCGACGCATACACCGGAAACAAAAGTAGTAGAAGAAAATGACGTAATTCGAAAAGAAAGCCACCCTCCCCCAATTACAATCCCTTTTATACCCTTAAGTGAGAACTCGTCGCAGTCAGGAAAATCCACCCTAGGGTATCACGGGACTGAGACGGACCACTTCCCCTCACAAAACCCCGCCATTCACTCCTATTATGCACATTTCTTATGCATCTGCAAAACTCAATTATTCCTTCGGCTTCTTTACCGACTTCACCATTTTTCTTCGGTCTCCCGACACTCACACTATCATAATGTTGATACGACAATTTTTTTCATAAGCCTAACTGCCAATTATACTCGGTTGTTTTCTATTTGCTCCTTTCTCTCATACCACACAACTCCCTAATGCGTTCATTCAACCTCTCTTAAGATTTGCCCCACGAAAACCAAATCATTCCTTATATAACAAGTAGGGCAACCTCCATTCTCCATCATTCTAACACCTTCCTGCACCTCCATATAACAATTTGAATACCAGGGTCAACATCTCTGCTCACTACCGCTATTAAATATTAAAACCATACCTTTTCACTCATTTTAACTTTTTACAACCGCCTTCATAGTTCGTTATAGATACTTTTGATTCCATTTAGGCTACCACAAACACCATATATACTATACTTGTCATAGAGCTTCCCCTATTAATAATATCATAACTTTTGTTGCAAATCATAATTGATACCTTTGTTCTTCTTCTTAATTTTCCTTAATCATTTGTTATTCAATGTAAATTTGATCCCATGTCTAGCACTTCTAAATGCACCTTGTTTCTTTACCTTCAGTCCTCAGCTCAGTCGGAACCTCATTCGAGCCAAATACAACACTCAACGACTAGAATGTTCCTATAATTATAAGTTCCCCTAACCCTTTTATTATATAAGGGTACTATTTGTGCTCTCCTCTAATCCTTCGGAACTATTTCAAACCGCTTTTTTACAAACTTCCAATTCCATTAATCACCATCTCGCCTCCGTTCTTGGATCATTTCACCAGTAATTCATCTATGCCTGGATTTACCATTCTCAACTTTCTCACTCTTCCATTACTCCCCCTACTAATTAAATCATTCTCAAAATACCACACTCGACGTATCACCTAATCATATACTGTCAATGTTATGCAATTTTCGAAACGATTCTGGACACTCCTCCTTCTAACATATCATTTATTCCGTTACGAACATCCTATTCTAGAGATTCCCTTATTCTCAGTTCTTTAACCTTATCGCGCTTACTTCCCAGAAGAGCTTTACTATTACTTGTAGTCCGCATTTATTCTCATTCAAACGTCAGTTCTTTCCCTCGATTTTTTCCTCCTAGTATGATCTTTTTTAGTTTTTTTTCCTCCTTATATAATTCCAAAACACCTTTTTTTTGAGACCTCATCATTGGCTTTTAGTAGCATTAAACACACTTAATTTTACTTTTAACCGCTTGAATCCTCCTTTCTACCACTGCCTGTTTACATTACCTTCTTTCTACTTTTTAGCACATCCACAACTTTCTTGCACCTACAAAAACGCTTTCTTCATTTGCGTCCAGATTCGTCTTCAGTTTTCAACTGATATATTTGCCATCGCTCTTAATATTTATCTTATTATCTTATTTCACTTAATTCCCATCTTAATTCTTCACTTCTTCTTATCATCCTTTCATCTAATTAATCTTCAAAAAACATTAATGATACCGATTAATCATCGCTAACTCCATTCATGATTATAGACATCCAACAGATACTGTCAGCAATCATCTTTCACCCAACGACAAAATCATCATACTTTTACACCTTCGGATACATCTCTACCTCACATACTCTAGTATACACTTTTTGAATATCATAGTGTTTAGAGAAAGTTACTTTAACAATACTATTCCTAACAGAAATCAATCAATCTGCCTACATTCCTCATTTACTCCCGCCATCCTCAAAGTCACCTGTTTATACATCTTTTTTTGATCCATCTATCAACCATATTCAAGTGACCAAGCGAATCAATATTAAGCTCCTATCACCTCATCCTACAACATCATTCGATTATCCAGAATATCGACTCTGTTCCTCAACATCAACCCTCAATGGACCCTATGTCCACCAACATACCTTGAGCTTTTCCAAACTTAAATTTTAAACCTTAGAGATTCTAAAGTTCTCACCAATAAAATCCCAAATCTGTGCACACAGGATCCATCAACAGAATCTAGCTTTTCTTCCTCTCTCATTCTTTTTCACACAGCACACACCATTCTTCACCAACAACCACTCATCTTAAGTTTTTTTTCATTTCTTTGTATATTCAGTAACAGCGAGCAAATCAAATTTTAACTTTCTAAATACATCTCTCGCTCTCTCTCTCTTCCTCTCTCATTTTATTCCTCCGACATTCATGTTCATAGTGATTCTCTATTTTCGCCGAAACATAGAGGTCGCTTACTTGGCGCATCAACGACCTTCTCCGAAGGCATGGCATTAACATTCCTAGCAAGAGATAAGTGGTTAGTGTTTTGCCCAATCAACTCACTGACATTTTAGTCGTCTTCGTACGAACAACCAGAAAATAAGCTGTTGGCAATATCCTTTCTCCCCTAACACGGTATAGAAGGTAATGTCTGTAAAGTGTTGTCTGGAAGAGGATTGTGGATATGAACGCAAAAGAGAAAGATTATATCAAATATAAACACACATTCGTTTGTATTTGGATATTTAAATCTTTTTCGTTCCGTAGTCCTTGAAGATAAGAAAATAAATTAATGATAGAGATATCTATATTAATCTTACATAGATTTTAATGGGTAGAAAGAGCCAATATACTTAAATTTAATAATATTGTTCAAATATAGGAATTATTAACAAGCTTCTAGAAGGACTTATATCTAGGCTTAACAAATTGGCTATATTTATGAGGCCCGCTAAGAGAGTTTGTTTGCAATGAAATATTAAGTATTCCGTATAGTAGGCTATTTTAACGGTAAATAACATTTTAGGAAAAGAAAAAAAAACATACAGAGTGACGCTTCCCAAATGATTTGTTCTTAGTAATAGAAAGGAAAAAAATATTTGTTAAAATCAAACCAGTTTCAATGTCATAATAGATCAAAAGACTTTACTGATTAAAATTATTATTAATACTACAATAAGAAAAACTTGTATTGTTAAGTAGTGACGATGGTATTGGTTCAGATGAATTAATTGCTACTGTGTTAAAATCCCTTTTCAATTTTTAGATTTGAAAATATCTTGAAATATTTTGGATAAAATCCACAACTAACTTGAATTCTGAGAAATCTTTTATGTTGCTAATGTTAAAATCCAAAACCAATGTAATAAACTGTAAAACTTACTCATTCTGCAGGTGTCTCCCAGGTATGGTCTCATACAGTTACACTTGAACGATGTCCAAAGATCAGAGCATTTACCATTATTATGACACGGATTTGGATCACACTGGGGCTCTCGTAGGCAATCTTCTATAATGTTTATCTGCAGGTAAATACATTAACATTACAAGATTATATAAAATTTATCTATCAAATTTTTGATAATGATCAATTATACAAAATTTTATAAAGATTTGTAAACTTTAATAGTTATAAATACTTTGATAACTTTCTAAAAATGCTACAGTAATTATTTTGAGAAACTTTTTTTAAATTTACTTTGATGTTCAACAAATTGATTTTATAATCTTTATCGCAACTGTTAAAACTATTTGAAAATTTAAATCATTTCGGATAAAAAGAACAAATAAAAATTACAAATTAAACATGCTAGATTACTGAAGCATAAAAATTGAATGAAAAATACATAGATTTGGTCGTAGTTAGAATTTCTCGTAATCTGATTCAAAAATAATTTATTATTATTATTATTAATTATTATTATTAATTATTATTAATTTATTATTATTATTATTTATTATTATTATTATTATTAATTATTATTATTATTAATTTATTATTATTATTATTAATTTATTATTATTATTATTATTATTATTATTATTATTATTATTATTATTATTAATTTATTATAATATTATTATTAATTTATTATTATTATTATTAATTTTATTATTTTTTTATTATATTATTATTATTAATTATTATTATTATTATTATTATTATTATTATTATTATTATTATTTTATTATTATTATTATTATTATTATTATTATTATTAATTTATTATTAAATTTATTATTATTATTATTAATTTATTATTATTAATTTATTATTATTATTATTAATTTATTATTATAAATTTATTATTATAATTATTATTATTATTATTATTATTATGGTAATTATCATTATCATTATTATTATTATTATTATTGATTATTATTATTATTATTTATTACATTATATATTATTATTTATGTATATGATTATTTAGTTATTAGTTATTATTATTATTACTTTGCACTAGAATCTAAAAGCTGTGGAATAACTTCTTCATCATTGACTGATATGTCTCTCATACATCCAGTGTATGATGGCTCATTCACAAGTATCTTTAAATTCGAGGACACGCCACCCAAAAATGTAGTTGAGAAAGACACTATTGACGATGATGATGGCATTAGAGTTGATTCGGTGCTTAAAGAAGTTAAAGTTCGTTCTGTAGTGTCGTTGTTAGAAATTAAGAGCCAGTGGGATTCGTTAACGTGCATTTTAACCAGCTGGCATTCACATTGTTCCAGGTTTTTGGCGCCAGCAAATTTCCATTATACCTGAAAGAAATTTAGTTTTGGTATCTTTATTAAGGTTAACATTACCCAATTTAATTTTCCTTTATACATTACAATCTTTGACAAAAAATTTTATAATATATATATATTATAATATATATATATATATAATATTATATATTATACCCCCACATATATATATATTATAATATATATATTATATATATATTCTATATACTATATATATATATATTATATATATATAAATAAGTATATATATATTATATATATATAGTTTATAATCACGTATATATATAATATATAATATAATATATATAATATATATATATATATATACTAGTAGTATAGTTATATATATATATATATATATATATTATATATATATAATATGAATATATCAGAGGTGGGCGCGCCTATATTTTTTTTGAGTGTCGGCTGAGGCGCCTATGCGCCTATAGCTGCCTAGGACTAGTGCGCATTTATACGCGCTCTATGCGACACTATTATTTTTTGAAGTCACATAAAATGCGCCTAGCGCTTATGGCCATTTGGCCAGTCCTGACGATATTATCGCGGACCTGAGTGGATGTATACGATCTAAATTTTATTTTGCAAAGTAACTTTAGAGTGACGATAAATAAAGCATGCTTTTATAAGGAAGAAAACACATTTATTAATATTTGATCATTTAAAGCTAATGGTAGGTGAAGCCAAAGCTAATTTTAAACGAGTCATTGTCCACTCATTGTCTTTAGTGAGTGCCATGTTTTCCCCAGGAGGTTCAGCATGAGCGCTGAAGAAGTTGAAACTTTTCAGAGCCTAGTCTAAGTTTGCCAATTATTAATTGTAGGTTAAAAGTAGACTGACTTGAACTAGTGAGTATATTAATAATGTCAGGAATATATAGAATATAATAATAATAATGCAAAAATAAGTATATAATATATAATATATATATTAGTAGTATATAGTATTAGTAAGTATAAGTTTATAATGATTATATATGTAATAATCTATTCATTATAGAATATATAGTACAGATAATTATAACTGATATAGTCTTATAATTAATTATATAGTATTAAGATGATATATAAGGGTCGGTGCTAAGATGGGGCAGTTGGGTGGTAGAGTGCTTATGAGCGCGTGGGTAAAGGAGGAGGGCAAGGGTAACCGCTACAAGACGAAAGGAATAAGTAAATAAGAATAACATAAAATGAATAATGATAATAATAATAATAATAATGATAGAATATAATAATAATAATAACAGCGGTATGTTAAGTTAGGCCCCTAATTTCGCTCGGAATTGGAGCCAGAGACGCAAAAACGGCTAGGGTTAAACCAGTCGTAAGCTTTTTTCAACACTATGCTGCTGGGGGGAAGATGACCCCTATAGATCAAGCCATAGGCGTCCTTTGAAAGAATACCTCGGTAATCCAGTGTAAATAACCAATAGACAGTACCAAAGTTTATATACGGAATATCGTAAAACCGTCTTCAAAAAAATCGGCGCGAAGGGAGGAGCCCGTAAGTGTTCTCTCCGCAGCGGATAAGCTAGAGTAATACTATTAAGTAATTTATATAATATATAAGTTAGTATATATATAGAATTATTATGATGTATACTATAGTAATTCGATAGGTAGTTAATAGTGTATGGATATTATCGTATTATATAGGATATAATTAGTATATTATATATTAATATTAATACTTATATATATAATATAATAAGTATATAATTATTATATATATGATTATATATATATTATATAAGTAGTAGATTGTTATTAGATATGATAATAGAATAACTATATATATATAATAGTATATAATATATATATATGTATACTACGAGGAGATAAAAAGGGCAGCGAGGATTGAGGGGGAGCAGGATAGAGCGATCGGAAGTAGTATTTGAACCTGTGTAGTATATAGTATACAATATATTATATATATAAGTTATTATAATAGTATATATATTAAATATGAGTTAAAGTTTCTGACTACTGGTTTTTTTAAAAAGGTGAATGACAGTGTTGCAGCAAGTTTTAAGGTTCTAACTTTTAAGCGGTAGAAGAAGAATAATATTGCTTTGTTGATGATTCAATAAGGCGCACGGCTTATAGGCAAAGAATTGGGATGTGAGCGCCTTTGTCTTAGTCCCGCATTTTTTAAATTTGTTGACGCTACAGAATTGATGAGTGCGCATCCAGATAAGGCAAGCATAGGGCAACATGGAGTGGCACGGGCAAAGAAACATACGGCCACAGCTCTGTAATAGGTATATATAGTATAGACTACCTAATTAATGAATATAGGTATTGTTGATTGAATATATATATTGATTAGTAATAATAATATCGTAACTAATATATTCAGGATAATGATAGTAATGATAGTTATAGTATTAATATAGTAGTAGTATTATAATTATATACATATGAATATAGTACGTAATATAAATAAGGTACTTATAATTAAGTTTATTTGGTAACACTAAGCAGAACTAAGAATTTAAATAGTTAAGATATGTTCCGAGACCCCTTGGTATAATGGTTTTTTGAAATTAAACAAAGGAGATGGAATGGATAATATCACTGTTCGATTTAGTCTAAACGGTCTTCACATACAGTTTTTAAATATTAAATGTTAAGGAATGAGACGAGTGAAGTTTTAGGTCTTCCTTCATTGGAAGTAACAACGCAGTGTGGAAGTGGTTGTGACTCCTTGGACCTATACGCAGCCAAAATCAACCTAGGAAGTGTTGTTTACTAAGAGTCTTAAAATGAACGTTTGGTAAAAGCTAGTTTAGAAAAATGAATTATTTAAAACATCAAAGTTAAAAAATATTTTGTGAACAGAATTGAATACATAAAAAATGTTTGTAGTAACCAAGTTAACGGCACTAAATTATCAGCTACAGTTACGAAACAAATCGCGAAATATTTGTTAGATGTTAGGAGCAACCAGATTGTGATTCTTCAGAGTTTAAGAGATTAGGTTAATCATCCCCATCCATAGATGAAGTTGTGCTGAGATTGAGCAATTTCATTTCCGCTAAGATCCTGTGAAGGCAACATTCGCAGGCGAAATATCGTCAGCTTTTCTCACTCGATTAGTAGATAGGAATACGCACGCTTCAGTAAACACGTTTGGTTAAACATTCGAACATCATGACAGCCATCAAAAGCAATTCTGAAGCATTTTTGCGCCTCGTACTTCGTTTTCTCGACATCTGGACTTCGTAATCAGGCGAGATCTTTAAAAACATGATATAAGAAGATCTATTAGTTTAATTTTAATACGAATTAATTTTTGTTTT
>JABUQX010017363.1:17500-20000 GCA_015478945.1 Trachelipus rathkii | reverse complement strand
GTTAGAAAAAACAGTTGAATCTGAATTTCGTACAATTACAATGTTTCATAACTGGCTTCACATGTGGTTAAAACTAACATTTGAGAAAGATAAAGCATCTCTTTCCATTGGATATAAGGGAGAAATAACTTCAATAGTTAAATTAATGTCTTACTATAACGAACACTTTCAAAGGCCAAAATGGATGGCATTTGGTTAACCTAGGTCAGGCTTGGTGTCTCTGACAATTTAAAAAATAAATGGTAAATCTTGGCATTGTGTTGAAGGTTTTGTAGAAAGATAAGACACTCCCTTTGGGG
Organism: Trachelipus rathkii; assembly: GCA_015478945.1. Lineage (NCBI taxonomy): Eukaryota > Metazoa > Arthropoda > Malacostraca > Isopoda > Trachelipodidae > Trachelipus > Trachelipus rathkii. The sequence goes on along the minus strand of JABUQX010017363.1, from coordinate 19,701 downwards.
TTATTCCTTTTAGTGAGCTTTATAATCATGTAAAACTTCAAAAATAAGAAGATGAGCTGGAAAATGCTTTTGAGGCAATGAAAAGTAAAGATCTACTACCACCATTGAAATTAATCCCGTACGAATGGAAGAAAATGTTGAGGTTTTAATTTTGGTAATTACCAATAGTTATATACTTAACTTAAAGGCCAACTCTTTTCTTCGATTATAATTTGCCTTCTGATTAAAAGCATGTTATAATTTCAGTTAAAATTTCTTATCACGAAATTTCCATAAGAGCTGTTGCAAATGCAAAAAGAATTCCTTTAGGAGATCCGAAAAAGTCGGAATCTCATACTAACGATATAGAGGAAGTCAAAACAGCTGTTTAGTTAAGTAAAAATTTATACCATTATATCGAAATAGAAATTTACGATAGTTTATCTAATGGATAGATAATAGTAAATGCGAACAAAGAATATTCGCTTGTTCTTTAGAAATCTGGTTTTGTTCGATATTACTTGTTAACTACAGACGTAAAAAATGTTCATCCTACCTTTTTCAGGATTATTGGGGATAAATGTTCGTTAATGCATGAGAATATGAATTATCCCCCAAACTGCAAAAATAAAACTAGTTCATACAAGGGAAAATAATTTTGGTCAAAATCTGGTAAAATATGCAAGGATTGGAATTTTGCAAACAGAAATTCGCTGAAAAGAGAACTCGGGAATAAGGAATATTAAAAGAATGTGTGTCGAAAACCAAGAGACCCAATTGCTAAAGAAAAGATGAAAGATGAATACTGTTTTATAGATTCTGAAGCTAACACAGAAAATTGTAACATCAAAATTTGTGAAGAACTTAACTGTACTTTTACACCAGAAGAATAAACTCTTGATTTAAACTTGTGTAACGATAGGAAAGGCTCCCATTTTATTGTTCCAACGTTTAGTAAGCGTAAAGAATTTCTGTTCATATAGCATTACTTCTTACCAAGTGATGGAATTGATACACTTTCTTTCTACATTCGTCCGTGGGGTAAATCCAAATTAACTAATGGAATATGTATGACTTTCCATGGGGAAACACAAGCTATAATAACAATTTAACTGTAAAATATGATATCATACCTTGCAGATCCTTTTTCTGAGTAAATTATTTAGTAAGCAATTACAGAAGATCTCTTTTCCCAGTATTAATTTCAAAAATTTTTGTTAAAGAAATAACCTGGCAAATTGACTTTTTCAGATGGAAATGAAAACGTTATATTTTAGTTTAAAACTGGAAAAAAATATAAAAAATTTTCCTTCCATTCATGTCACGTCAATACCACGAAGAAATTTTCAGATGAATTCGCATTTATTGTTATTAGCAACCCAAGTTTACAGCCTGAAACCGAATGTGACATAGTTGAAATAAATGATATACCAAAAGAAGAATCTTTTTATTAGTTATTATATAATTTAAAAAATTAGCTACCACTAAGTTTTTATATTTAAGGATTCAATGGCGTTTTATCTTTAATATTTTATTCATATTAATAAAACGACTCTCCTCACTTTCGAGAATTTATTACGATAAGCAGTGCGTCAATTTAATCATTATTTAGTTAGTATTTTTATGAGTTGCCACCTATGGAGTCAGATAAGTGGCACTAAATTAACATAACATTGGAAAGTGTTTAGATAGTTGTATAGTATAGAAATAAAACTCTTAAAATTAATTAAGTAGATTCGAATTTTTTAGGGTTCGAAACGACAGGTTAGTGGAAATTATCGAGGTGTAAACCAAAATTTGAAGTTGATGAAGAAGATATAGACGGAGGATGGAGTACTTGGGGTCCTTGGATTTGCTCGGAAAAATGTAATGGGGGAAAAGGAATAAGAATGAGAACTTGTACAAATCCGCCTCCTTCTCGCTTTGGGTTACCATGTCACGGATCTCAAGTACTTAAAGGTAAATGTAACACACACATATGCGGAGAACTAAGCTAAAATACGAGAACAGCAATTGTTGACGCCATGACAAGTAAAAATGAATCAGTGTTTCTACAAGCAGGAGACATGTATACATTAGATTGCGAATCCATAGGATTTCATAAAACGTTACTAGAATATGAAAATACTACATTTTACTGGAGAAAAGACTAAATACTATATAGTGCTGAAGGTAACAGCACTCTTTAGCCATTTTCATTCGACGAAGTGCATAACGATGAT